>JACYXH010000216.1:6195000-6325000 GCA_026745465.1 Lota lota | reverse complement strand
GTTTAGCCATGCAAATCAATGCAGGTCCCATTCTGTTCAGTTGTTGGTATTCAGGCACGTACTGCTGACACTGACAGATCTTCCACCTCCAGTGTACAGCAGCTTATCTCTCCTCGCGTTATCACCTGTCCACAGATGCACGGCTGCACCCTGACCCTGCACCCTGCTGCCACCATACACAGATATTCACGGTTCAGACCAATGTTGACCCCCTGGCACCTTGTAAGCGGAGCGGGGTGCTAGGGCAAACCCCCACCCCCAATTTTCTTCCACATGTTTTCATAAGGATGCAAAATTGCACATTTACATGAAGATCGCAAGATTAGGGATCGATTTGAAACCACAAAATATGATGGAGAATTATGATTATTTTTATTTACACTTCCTACCCCTTGATCACTTACACCTGATACACAAATGAAAAGACAAACACTCACTGGAAAAAACACAATCTTTACTGATTTCCACCATTATTATCCACTTTTAGGTTGCATCTTTTCTTCCTTCTGGTTCTTCCTTCTGGTTCTTCCTTCTGGTTGCAGGGTTCACCAGTCTGTCTGTATCCCCTCCTTCCGATGCCTGGTCTCTTAGCTGTGGACCTGTTCCTCTGTCCCTGCCCCTTCTCCACTACCCAGTGATCTTATGAACATTTCTACTGTGGTGATCCTTAAAGAACCGTGAAGTTGCAGGGGTGCGGGTGGATGATGCTTTTTGAAAAGTGCATAACTACATAGGGGTGGGAAAAAAAAGTATTCACGTAAGAATCGTAATTGTTACCTTCTATGATTTGGAATTGATTCACATCTTCCAATAATACATTTTTACATCGTTTCTAAGTTTAATTATTTCCCTTTTTTTCTTAGGTTTGCGTTTGTGTGTTTACATTATTTCAATCAGTTAATATCCCTTTTTCAAATATAAAAAATACATCATCTTATACACACTTTACTCTGCTTTCATGCCATCATTTGCCACACAGCCTTTCTTAGTGCACAGCAGACTGGAGTAGATCCTGGAATTTGCACCCCTATGTACTGAATCGAACATTGATTTTGAATCGAGAATCAATTTGGAATCGTGTCATGACCCCAAGAATCAAAATTGAATCAAATCGTGAGATAGCGAATTTAACCCCTCCTACTACAGTAATGTTTGATTGGGACTTCAACGTGTTTACAAGTAACCAGTCGCACATGGTGGTTGGTGTGTTTAGAGCCTAAGTATTTAAGTATTGTGGTTAATCGTACTAGGGAAAATAATTGATGCAATGGACGCGTCTCCCTCTGGTGACCAAGTAAATGATGCAACGCTGAGTCTGGAAATGTCCTTGGCATGCAGTATGTTGCTGCTTATGTGAAGATCGTAACAATAGGAAGTTTGTCCTTGCACAGGGTCTACTGTGAACTCCAAGTTGTGGTTCTGTTGGCTCGTGGCAACCGAGCCATTCCCAATCTGTAGCCCAACACACAGTGCTCTCCCGCTGCATTAAGGAAACAAGCTTACACTCTTATGGCTGCCAGCTCCAGGCTACAGCCAAACAAACCATCTGGCACTGTTATGCAACTCTGGCCATCATGGCTGATAGCCGGGTTGCATTGTAAGTCTATGCAGCTGTGTTTCTAGGATACAGATTGGACAGATGGCTTACTATCACCCGCATCATGTGTATATACTATATATACATGTATGTATACCTGAACTGTGTGTTTCAAGTAAAGGCTTTTCGTTGGCAAGATTTGCACATGTTGGGAATACGCCACATCCATCCAGCATGAATGGCCTTCTGATACATAATGCATTTCCTCTCATTTGCATCTCTAAATGGATAAGTTGCTAATGGTTATGGGGCTCATTTTCACTGGACGCCAAAGATGATAAGAGTAATGGTAGCTAGAGGAGGATTTCTCTGTCTTTTGTTCTGTTAAGCTCCTAAATTGATGGTTATTTGTTGATTAGTTGCGATAGTGTTGCACTGTGTATGTTTCTGTAAATGTACATTTCCAGAATCATTCCTACTAAAATAGTAAGAATGTCCTCCCTCACTCTTCTCTTCATCTATTCTTCTCTTTTCTCTCTCCCTGTTAATGTTTTTGCGCCATGGTAACTCAGCAGCCCTAGCAGAGGAAAATCCTTACGATGAGATCCGACCGGGTAAACACTTGTTACAGCTCCAAAATAAACCTGTGTGGGAGCAAGTATGGGTTCGAATGCAATTAAAGAGAGATTATTTATGTGTGTGTGTGTGTGTGTGTGTGTGTGTGTGTGTTTGTGTATGCGTGCGTCTGCACGTAAGTATGTCTTTGCTTGGGCGTGTTTCCCATGTCTTTGCACTAGTCTAGGTGCTGCTCTAGCTTTGAAGTCAGTGTAATTATGTTGTCGTGATTCTATGTTGTATCATAAATGTGAGAATATCTCAAATTTAGCAGTGTAATGAAGACGATTTCATTCCAAGAGGGTAACCATAACTCTTGTCAGTTATGGTTATATAAAAATATATAAATTAACCTTGCCTGCAGAAAATCAGAACACAAAATAACAATTTGACAGCAAATCGTTTAAAGAATACATAACTAGAATGATGCAGTATTTATAGTGTAGCCATTTGTAGAGAATGGGGTATACCCAGACTCCGTAGGTAAATAAAGCAGTACAGAAACCTGTTATCCAGAATAAACTATGTGCAAACAGTGTTTTGAAGCAAAGGTCAGAGAGGGTCAAATCTGACAAGTTCCAGTGATTTCTGTCTGCACAATTTGGGGGTCTATTAATTTTAGAACACATATATTCATTTTAAAATCATACACAAACAATTATGCAGGTAACATATTATATAGAGAACACATATGCAGATAACAGTCTCACAAAATGTCACATTTTTTCAAATGTTTTCATACTTAAAATGTCACTTTTTTCAAATGCTTTCATATTTAAATAGCAGACATAGCATGTGAAGAAGACGAAGAACACAGCGACCAAGGTAACATATAGAAGTAGAATGTAGTGCCAAGTAAGCATCGGTGTTGAAGCCCTGTAGTGAAGCTCCTCTACAACGTGTGTTGTGACTAATATCATCTCTGCTTGTTGGTGTTGTGGTCACAATATGCTAATCCTAAGGGCCATCTTCAAGTTCTCCAGTCCTCTTAGCGTTAGCTCTCCCATGTCCTTGTGATCTGTCTTGCGATCAGTGTTTCTCCAGATAGCCTCTGTCTATACTAGACAGCCTCCCACCCACGACCATACATCCATGCTGTTATTGTCTCCATAACAACATCTGTTGTCCCTGCTGCTTGCATCACAAGACATGGCCACGAGCCATCCAAAAATCCAACATCTTTTGCGTTTTGCTCGTGTGCTGATTTGAGGTGCCCTTTTTGCAAAATGTATTACAGTGCCTGGAGTTTACCTTTAAACACCTCGTTCAATGTCTTTTCTCTCCGGCCTCCCCCACCTCACCCCTCTGTTGTCACTTCCGGCCTCACCCCCTCCTCCCCCTCCTCACCCCTCTGTTGTCTCTTCCGGCATCGCCCCCTCCTCTCCTCCTCACCCCTCTGTTGTCTCTTCCGGCCTCAGACCCTCCTTACCCCTCTGTCGTCTCTTTTGGCCTCAGACCCTCCTCCCCTCCTCACCCCTCTGTCGTCTCTTCCGGCCTCAGACCCTTCTCCCCCGCCTCACCCCTCTGTTGTGTCTACTGGCCTCAGACCCTCCTTACCCCTCTGTCGTCTCTTCCGGCCTCAGACCCTTCTCCCCCGCCTCACCCCTCTGTTGTCTGTTCCGGCCTTGGACCCTTCTCCCCCGCCTCACCCCTCTGTGCTTCGTCCCTCTTTCCATCACATTGATGCCATCTGATGTTATCTCGCCGATGGACACCACCATGAAAGGCCACTTACTGTCACTAAGGCAACGGATCGGGACACTCGCTTTCTTAACCCGGTCAACCTTTCAGCAGAGGGACACACACACACGTGCGCAAACACACACACACACACACACACACACTAACAAGCACAAGTTTTAACATGCTATCACATGATTAGACGTGTGCATGACGTGATGTTGGTCTACACTACTTTCCCGAACAATATCAATACCCACACACTTAGAATTTCGGTTCCCCTCCACAACATGGTGACACACATTAACACATACCACCATAACCGTGGTTTACATATACAACACGAACACACACACACACACACACACACACACACACACACACATACATACAGGCACCCCATATGCAGCATCTCCAAATGCCATTATAAATCTTGCAGACAGCCATGAAAATGAAACCACCGCAAATAACGTTGAGGATACACATTCACAAACATGATTAATGAGCTTTGGTTGTGCTCTATGTGTGCAGAATATTAACACTGCCATAGACATTACAGGGTACCTAGATCAGTAACACACTCACAAATACCCACGCACACACATAGACACAGAGTTTCTGGCCCACTGTAGAAATGGGCTATTTCTGTGGTTATGATCCCTAAGAACACACCTTAGTTCCACTGTTTCATAAACATTACAACCAGCTTCATTCATAGTATGGTGGCGACATGTTGTTGATATTGTTCTGAGCTATAGTTCTGTGTCTCCCTCAACAAATGGAAAATGTTTGTTTTGTTGTGATATGACTTATACACCATCACCTGTATGAGTCATATCATATTGCCCTCTGTATTGCCTTCCCGAGTGACATTATACAGTGGATTTGTTCTACAGCAACAGGTGCTCAGCTCAATAGCTTGTCCTAAAGATTGCCCATGTAGGCTGGCCTCAAACTACAATTCCCAAAATATCCTCTGAAATTAATCCTATTGTTTTGTCTACTAGAGAGATATACCGAACACAAGCATTGCCACTTATACTCAAACAAGGATTTTCTTAAGGTAGATTTTCTTGATGAATATAGTCAATTTATTTGACCTTTTCATAGTGAAGGACGTGTGTGTTTGTATGTGTGTGTGTGTGTGTATGTGTGTGTGTGTTTGTTTGTCTGTGTGTGTGTGTGTGTGTGTGTGTGTGTGTGTGTGTGTGTGTGTGGTATACTCCCAGAAACAGTCAGTAACCGGATCTCTGATGTACAGTATTCAGCCAACCAACCTTCTTAATTCCCTCTCTGCATAGAAAAGCAATCTCTCTTGTTCTTCTCTTTCTCTATCCAATTTCCGTTAGTCCTTCCTTCTAGCTCCTCACCCATTGTTTGTGTCAATTGCTTAGATTTACTTTCCGTCTCTTTCATTTGTGTCATTCATTTATCATGCAGAGAAACCTATATTTTCTGCCCATTTGAAATACAGGAGACTATTTGTGTGTGTGGCATGGGGTGCAGGTGGGAGGCTGTGGTCTCTATTTAGGTCTCAGCAGGTGAATCCGGTCTTCCTCCAGTAATGGACCGTACTGGCCTCCATAAGCCATCCATACACACACAATCATAAGACCAAAGAGAATGTTATTCAACACATTCAAAATGTGTTGTGATGTCAGACCAACGTTGACAAAAATAAGCATGTCCACTCATTGATAACCCCATGAACCACCATTTGTTGAAGATGTCCAAATTAGGCAGACGCATTAAACCATGCAGCGCAAGTCAGTGTAGTCGATGCCTTAACGTTTAAATAAACATAATTTCTAAATGATACGAAAGCATTTGCATTTTAGTAAGGGCACGTTTCCGCACTGAGATCCTGGAACAAATTGTATTGACTTATTGTCTCTAGATGGGAGTCAAGGCTTTCCCCTATGGACTTCCATCTGGTTGGAGTGAAGCTCAAGACATCTTACAGCACGTCTGCATCCTGTAGGCCTGTGTGTGGAAGACCTGGGGAGGGGGTGATGGCCCATGGTGGCTTGCTGGGGAGGTGGGGGGAAGGGGTTGTGAGTGAAGGATCGTGTGGATTGGTGGTATGTGTGGAGAAGGTGGTCGGAAAACCAAGATAGAGTGTGTGTCCTGTGCTTCCCCAGGAGAAATTAAAATGTTGGTGCAGTTCGGGGCGGAAGGGCACTCGGTTTATTAAAAACAGACACGTTCGTACCGCCACTGAGTACGCACTCACAGCTCATGTGTGTTGGTGCATGTGCACATTTGCACGTGTGTCGATCTGTGAACGCCTGTGTGTGCACATTTGCACGTGCACGCATGCATGTGTGATGAAACATGGCCAAAGGGAAGGACATTGGTACGACACAGCTGACATCCTCATGGTCCAATCAGAGTAGCAGCAGGGAGCAAAGACCCGCCCACACACCTACTCGCTCCCTGCCAACTGCACCACCTGTTCTCTTTTCACATTCCTATTCACTCTCTGGCCTTGTTTTCACACCCATGCTCCTGTCATCTCTGAGGTCAACCAAACTCATGCACAACACTAAATGGAGAAAAAAACACTTGTATTGTCACAGTTATATAGATTGGTTGAAATTCAATTAAATGTATTTACCTTAAATGTACACTACCTAAAATTCCACCACTAGGTGTCACATCTAGAATCACCATGTTTGTAAGCCCCTCCCCTCCTGTTCTCTTGCCCTGTCATCCTCTCATGCTCACAACCCACCACCCCCACTTAACATGTATATTTGGCATTCTTAAGAGGCTAATACAAGTGGAAATCATTGTCATTATTTTCATGTCAAGTGAACAGGTTGCTAATTTGTTGAACTTGATTATTTGTGTTGTGTCTCTGTTGACGTTGATAATTTGTTCATTGGCCATTCTAGCACACCTTTATGTTATGTTTTTCCAACTCCCCTGGTATTTTCAGTATTTTCTGGCATAAGGCAACTAGGGTTGGACCAACAAGCAATGTTACAATAAATCACCAATTGTCGAATGCAGGTGAGATTTTAGCCTCCCTTAGTGCTCACCATCTAGAACAGCAAATTTAAATCTTTTAACATTTGAGCAGAAAATGAGGTGGTGCAACCCTTTTGGTCGACCTGGGTAGGTAAAATTTTTTTAATATTATATAAGGTAATGCGCCCTTGACTTGCTCACAAGTATGAGCCAGCATCATACCTTTATGGTCCACTTTACTTTGAAAGCCATAGCAGTGGGTTCGAAATCCCACACACACACGCAGAAACACACACTGTAATCAGAGATGGTCTGAAGTGCCTCCAAATGTCGCTAACGTTAAGCTCTGTGTATCTTGCACTAAGGCACCATATTTCAGCCGCTGCTGTGTGAGACAAGTATCTAAAAGGTCATGTCAGAGTGACCTTTAAGTGTACACTTGCTAACTAGTGCAAAAAAGAGTTGTGTTCCGATCTCCCCCTGTTGAATTATGTGTTTTATAGCTGAAACATAGCTTGCCGCAAGTGACGGATTGAGACGTGGGTGTGTGTGTGTGTGTGTGTGTGTGTATCGCAGCATAAACACCATCATTTATGCAGTGCACACTGACTGGTCAATCAGAACGATTAGCTGTGTGATGAACAGCCAGAAAACAAACAATCTATCACTGATTTACCAAGTATCAACAGTCAATAAATGGCTTCTCCACCGCTAATCAATCACCAGCGCTTTCTCCCCGCAAACTCACATGCAGGCAACAAATGCTTTGAAAAATGATGACATGCAGAAAATGTTAAATCAATTCTCCAAGTATATGTATCCTGTCTGTGTCGAGTGTAAAGGTATAGGCGTTATGCTGTGTGGAATAATGTGTTGTGTGCAAAGATGTTACATTTTTGGTTCAATCTAGAGTCCCTACCTGTGATTATCGGGTTGTGTGAATGGGAGAATCAAGGTATTAAATGGACGGTTTGGTAAAAGGTTACATATTTCCTAAACATCTCTTGACACCTTCGGGTTGATAAAAAAATAGCAAGCTATTGTGATGTTGTTTATTCAACTGTACAAATATATAATGCCTTCAGAATGCTACAGAGAGAGAGAGAGAGAGAGAGAGAGAAAGCGAGAGTAAGTAAGAGAGAGATAGCAAAAGGCGTGACATGGTTGACAACAAGAGAGAGGGGAAGAAAGACCAAACAAAGGGGTGAATGTGGGTAAAAGGATGTAGTTCCCCTGGAACAGCCTGGGAGGGAGGAGGGAGCAAGGGAGGGCTGGGAGGATGAGGGGGGATGGAGGGAGGGAGGAAAAGGGGGGAAAGGGTGAGAGGGATCTCTCTGAGTCAGCCTCAGAGTTATACACCCACCCACACCTCCTCCACACATGGCTCCCCCCGTGACTGGCCCCGCCTCCTCTCTGTCTGCCCTGTTCCACCACCACAGCCCCCCCCCATCCTGCTGCACTTTATAAGAACAGCTTCTTAAAACTCTCCTCGCCTTTACTCTCCTCTCGTCTCCTTTACTCTCCTCTCGTCTCCTTTACTCTCCTCTCATCTCCTTTACTTTCCTTTACTCTCATCTCCTTTACTCTCCTCCTTTACTTTCCTTTACCATTCTCTCCTTTACTCTCCTCTCCTTTACTCTCCTCTCATCTCCTTTACTCTTCTCTCATGCCCTTTACTCTCCTCTCCTGTCCTTTACTCTCCTCTCATCTCCTTTACCCTCCTCTCCTCTCCTTTACTCTCCTCTCCTTTACTCTCCTCTCCTCTCCTTTACTTTCCTCTCCTCTCCTTTACTCTCCTCTCCATCTCTAAACCACCATCTGAATACATAGACACATAGAGCATGTCCACAAACACACGATGTGCACCAACATATATACTGTATGTGTGTATAGATACAGACATAGGTGCTCATAGATACAGAATGAGCACACACACAGATGCAGAGAAATTATTTACACGCACACACATTAACTCACATGCACCCAATGTTTACACACAAACACATAGACGTACTGACATAGACATGCTCATCGGGAGAAGGTGTGAGTTCTCCTTCCTCCGCTTACCTCTCTGTCCCCCCAGGTGTGTGTGTGTGTGAGTGCAGGCATATGTTTTGCACGTGTATGTGCATATGTGTGTGTGTGTGTGTGTGTGTGTATGTACTTGTGTGTATTTCTGGACTTGTTTTATGAAGATGCAGCTCCCCTCTTTTTATATGACAAGAATTGAACTGGACTTTAATAAAGAGCCCAGGTCTCCAAATCAAATAATGGATCCTTTCTAGTTATTGGTATAAAGCCCTCTTCTCTCTCTCTCTCTCTCTCTCTCTCTCTCTCTCTCTCTCTCTCTCTCTCTCTCTCTCTCTCTCTCTCTCTCTCTCTCTCTCTCTCTCTCTCTCTCTCTCTTTCTTTGTATAAAGCCCTCTCTCTCTCTCTCTCTCTCTCGTTTCTGCTGCTGCTTCCCTACCTGGCTTTCTATTGTGTCAGTTGTCAGTTATTCCCTAATGTCATTGTTTTTTTTCAATTGCCGGTGACCCAATCATCTTGTTATTTTTCTTTCCTGTGCTTGCATCCTGTGCAGTATATAGTGTAGCATTTGACTTGGTCTAAAAGTTACAGGATCCTTAAAAATCACACTTCATGTGCAAAGACCTTAAGTTACTTATTGCAGTTCTGTGTTAGACTTATAGTCACACTTGATCAAAATACATTCCCATACATTGCATACATCTGTTATTTGCTTTTTATATCATTGACTTAGTTATGCATTCATTCCGCTGTTCATTCATTCATTCATTTACATGTTTGTTAGTGTGTTCATTCATTCAGTCGTTGTACTGTTGGACCATGGTTGAATTGTGGAGGTATAAGTGCTTGCAGAGTTGTAAGAAACAGATGCATAAGAGAGAGAGAGATAGATTGAAAAGTGGAGGGGAAGAGAGAATAAGGAAAATACTAATGTGTGAATGACTCAGCTCAAAATAACAGAGCAATGCAGCAACTGAATTAAAAGGAGCTCTCTCTATCACACACACGCACACACAAACACAGACATACACACACACGCACACACACACACACGCACGCTTTCAAGGTTGGGGTGCAGTGAAGCGTGCAGGTTGGGATGTGTGTGGATTATAAATAGCTCTGCATCCTCTCCGATGCTATTTTTGGACCAGGAGTCGTGACTGACTCGACCAAAGGAAAACTTTGATGGGAATTTACACGACACATACATCCACACACATCCACACACAATTGCACCAATACATACACTCAAAAAACTCACAGTATCCACCATTTCTGTGCATCTGAAGTCCAGTCTTTTGTAGTCTCTATTTAGGCTTCTATATATTCTTTTCATTTAGTTATTTAGTCATTTAGTCATTTAGTCATTTAGTCATTCAGTCTTTCTTTCATTCTTGCTCTCTGTTGACCTCTCTCTTTCTCTTCTCCCCTCTTAGTTTATTATCCCTTTGCCAGTTTTTATAATCCCATTACTGGACTGTTAACAACGCCTGCCATGGCATCATGGATTATGCAGAAACCTTACAGTATTCAGTATGAAAAGAAATAAACTGGCATAAGCGTGTGTGTTTGTGTGTGCATGCGGCGCGCTTGTCTGTGTGCGTATATGGGGGATGTTAAACCCAAAACACCACTGCGGCATCACATCAACCAATTGAGAATCACGTGGAAATGTGTGGATTTTTCCTTACTATCCCATTCATATCAAGAAGCAGATGACACACTAGACAGTGTGTTGAGCGCAATGCAGTGTGCAACACACTCTCATGTCACACGCTACTTGCATACCTACGTGTGTGTGTGTGTGTGTGTGTGTGTGATTTGTGTATTGTTTTGATAGTTTATTTATAGCATAGTCTTAGCCTACCGATTCTAGATCAAACGTCATTTGTGGAGGAGACAGAAATGTAATAATAGTTTGACCAAACACATTAACAACACTTGAGTATAGCAATAAGAGATTTAATTTAACTCGATTTATTTGATTTTAAGAAGCTAGAGACACTCTAGCTAGAGACACTCATCTGTCTCATTCGGACACATGAATCATATACATTTCCAATCAAATCCACATATGACCCCCAACAGAGCATTTTTAGCTTGCATTGTCAGCCATAGAACTATGTCACAAAGCCAACGTGATCCACCGGCCACGGGATACGAGGATTCCGTTCAATTGAAAGTCTCAAGCATGTTTTTGTATTTCGTTGTATATGTTTGTATACAACCCAGATTTTCGTATGCGAGATGGGCACAGGCAGCACATCAAGTAGGCGCAGACGTCACATCATTCACACGTACACTGACGCGCACGTGGCCATCATAGTCAAAGTGCGCGTGTGTGTGTGTGTGTGTATGTGCGTGCGCGTGTGTGTTTGTGTGTGTTCAGGGTTCCACCAGTGTCCCTGTAGAGGTGATTATGAATCCCCAGAGCTGGTGTCGGGGCAGAGGAGGTGTGTCAAATGTCCTACAGAGGTGTCGATTGGCACATGCAGTAAACAATAAGTCATTTAATGGGATGCAATGCAGCACAACACAATGCTATGCAGTATAATGTAATACAATATCATTTCTTGTATGCTTTTGCCAATATGGCTTATTGCTGCTTGCTGTGTTTCCATCAGGGATACAGAACATTCCCTCTAGTTGGGTCCAAATGGCAGAGGATTCACTGGACCCACAATCATATCTAATGGGCAAAGCTTTCCCAGTGAGGTGGCATTATCTGAGCACAGTAACCTAGCAACACTTTTGAAAGACAGTATATGTCAGTTGAGCGGGAGTTTCAATTGTTTTTTAAATGCTGCCAAGTGATTGGATGTGATTGGATTTGAGCTCAAAGCTGAAACGTAGGAACCGTACAAACTTTCTTGCAGTCAGCCTCTGGAAGACAGACAAGTGAATCAGCATTTGTCTGATTGGCTACATTTGTTATTCACAGTCAAAATGTGTGTTCACTGATATTGTGTTTCCACTCCATCTCCAACTGGTATCATTATAGTACGTACTAGTATGTCACTTTCACTGTACTGGGGCAACAGTAGTTCAGGAGGCAAACAGGTTGTCTGGCAACCAGAAGGTTGCTGATGGATACCCAGTTCCTGCCAGCCAAGTTTTGAAGTGTCCCTGAGCAAGACACAACCCTAACTGCTCCCGATGAGCTGGCTGTTCCCTCACATGGTTTACAGGGCCGTTGGTGTATGAGTGTATCTATGAATGGGTGAATGTGAAGCACTTATTGTAAAAAAGCACTTTGAGTGGCCACAGGTTAGAAAAACACGATATAAATGCAGTCCATTTACCATTTAGACAAGATTATCCTAACATGTAAGTTAGGGAAGACTAAACCAACATGGAGGCTAGTAAGATATTAACCTACATGGAGGTTAGTTAGGACTAAACCAACATGGAGGTTAGTTGGGACTAGGCCTACATGGACTAAACAAACATGGAGGTTAGTTAGGACTAAACCAACATGGAGGAGAGTTAGGACTAAACCACCATGGATGTGAATTAGGACTAAATCAATATGGAGGTCAGTTAGGACTAAAACAACATGGAGGTTAGTTAGAACTAAACCAACATGAAGGTTAGTTAAAACTAAACCAACATGGAGGATAGTAAGGACTAAACCAACATGAAGGAGATTTAGGACTAAACCAACATGGAGGTGAGTTAGGACTAAACCAACATAGAGGTTAGTTGGGACTAAAACAACATGGAGGTTAGTTAGAACTAAACCAACATAGAGGTTAGTTAAAGCTAAACCAACATGGAGGTTAGGTAAAACTAAACCAACATGTAGGTTAGTTAGGACTAAACCAACATGTAAATTAGTAAGGACTAAACCAACATGAAGTTAGGACTAAACCAACATGAATGGTTAGGCAAGGCCTCTTCTCTATTTTAAAATCATCTGGCAATGCATGCTAATGTATTGCCAGATAGATACTTAATATACCAAATAATACTAATACAAATTGAAATAATAACAAATACTGTATGTACCATCTCCATATCCATTTGACTCAGCATGTTGGTTGAAGGAAAATACGTGAGCACAGTCAACATATTGTGAACCCCTCTGGAGCACAGAAACACTGTGTTTGAGTTCTGTCCTGCCTCTTGGCCAGTAAGAGCCCACCTCTGTTTCACAGGGACAGTTGTCATGCCAACACAGTCTTGGATGGTGCCAAAACAGAGTGCCAGTGTAAGGAAGAGGCAGTCACCACAGCAGGGAATAATAATAAGCCTGTGTGTGTGTGTGTGTGTGTGTGTGTGTGTGTGTGTGTGTGTGTGTGTGTGTGTGTGTGTGTGTGTGTGTGTGTGTGTGTGTGGGTGAGTGGAGGCAATGTTGGCTTGCCTGTATGTTCTCTGCTCAAGTCAGGGGTCAGGCTCTGTTAACAGAAGAGGGTTAGGGGGAAAAAGAGGAGGTGGCAGGAGTAGCAGGCAGGTCAGCTAGGGGCCACGCATCATCAGCAGCAGCAGCAGCAGCAGCAGCAGCAGCATCAGCAGCTGTCTTAATATGGACACTGTGCTACAGCTGGCCCAGGCACTCTGAGGAAGCAAACAGGTTGTCTGGCAACCAGAAGGTTGCTGATGGATACCCAGTTCCTGCCAGCCAAGTTTTGAAGTGTCCCTGAGCAAGACACAACCCTAACTGCTCCCGATGACCTGGCTGTTCCCTCGCATGGTTGACAGGGCCGTTGGTGTATGAATGTATCTATGAATGGGTCAATGTGAAGCACTTATTGTAAAAAAGCACTTTGAGTGGCCACAGGTTAGAAAAACACGATTTAAATGCACTCTGAGACGCAGCGCATCATGAAGAGGAATGGAGATGGGGACATTGTGTTAGGGTTCCATGGTGTGGTCATTAAGTATATGTGGTGAGAGAGAGAGAGAGAGAGAGAGAGAGAGAGAGAGAGAGCAAAGTGAGTGATTGATAGAAAGAGAAAGCGGCAGTGTGCATAGTTGATGATTGAGAGAGAGAGAGACACACACACAGTGTGATTGGCTGTGATTGAGAGAGAGAGGGACAGAGGGGGAGAGAGAGAGATGGGCAGAGAAAGAGGAGAGAGAATGTGCATAGTGACTGATTTAGAGAGGGAGAGAGAGGGTGTTCTCAGGAGACAGGCAGGGTAAAGACATGTTAAGCTGAGATCAGAGCTGGGATTATCCCCCGTGTATCCTCTGTTCCACCACAGCCAGTGGGAGGTTGACAGACAGCCTGTCTTCCCTGCCATACCTGTTCACTTCGTACTGGCCAAACACAACTCCACAACAATCTCCGCTGATCAGCTAAATCGCTAAGCTAAGTTAAACTATGGCGTTTGACTTCAAGGTTGTCATTGACTTCCAAACTACTCCCCATCATTCCCCATCATTGACAGCTGGTGCATTTAGGTTGTCCACATCTTCAACACCTAGTAAAAAAAAGGCCTTGGGTAAAATGGCTGAACTCCCAAGTGAGCAGATAGTCTCTAATAGAAACAAAACTCTAAAGTTCCCATCAGGTCATCAGGTCAAAGGTAAATCCCATCTGAATTAAAGGTTGAGACCATAAACTATTATGGGCAGAATATATAATGTAAAATGTATAAACACATATATATGTGTTTATACATTTTGAACTCATAACCTTATAAGTATTTGTGTTAGGGTTAGGGTTAGGATTTCCCAATTGAGTTAATATATCAAATGCTTCAAATATGACGGTATACATTGCTCAGAGCACTTCAGGATGTGCATTGAGAAGACATTTCCATTCATCAGTGAGCTTGGATTAAATGATGGGTCAGGCTTTGTAATGTGTTGATGATAATCATGAGTAACAAGTCTTTAGAAATGGAATTAGTGTTATGTGACAATTCTACTCCTCCTTTGCATATTGTTTGTAATTACAGATCACATTTTAATGAGAGAGTTTAGAGGCAGATTGTGGCGGAGTGAACAGCAAACATCACACCTCTCTTTGACAGTGCAACGGCACGACACGGCTTGTTTGATTCCAAGTTTTTCTCAATTTATTCTGATCGAAACGTGTGTATCCGTCTATTCCATGTATATTACAATCAGATCTAACTCAACTTGGCATGACTCTTCCAGTAACGAGGAACAATATACACGCCTCATCTTTTCAGGGTTTGATCGATGTGATCAGATTGGGGATGGGTGCTCTTGTGTGTGAGCTGCTGTACGGCACATCATTTAGCAAGCCTTTCCCCGCTAGCCTCAACGTTATCTTGTATCCTAGCAACCTCTCCAGAAAGTGGGTTTGCCTCTGCATAGCCCGAGTCTAGCTGGTGATCTCACCAGAGTGTGTCCGTGTGTGTCTGTGCTTGCGTATGTGTGTGTGGGCGTGCGTACATGCATGCGTGTCTGTGTGCCTGTGTGTGTGTTCATACGTGCGTGCGTGTGTGTGCGTGCGTGTGTGTGTGAGCATGCACCCTTGCATGTATTTTAACCTGGTTTTCGGTGTGTTTAGTGAGCTTGTGTTCCCGATGTGTTAATCACTCGCTAGGCGAGATATAAGCGCACAGGTTTACACCAGGACAATGGATGTCAATGATACGCTCATCACTAATCATCACAGCTGAACTAAGAGAGTCACTACCCTGTGAATAATTCATTCAAACCGTTCTGTCCCCCCACCACACACACACACACACACACACACACACACACGCACACACACCCTCCCCTTCTCTCTCCTATGTTTTATCTCTCTTCCTGTCTCTTTCTTTCTTTTTCTTGAAATGTCCTTTTCTGACTTGGTTGGCTGGTATTTGAGGGATATAGCTCCCTAGATATCAGCGACGTCAGCGGAGAAACAAGACACTCCATTCAACCATTCCACTGAAGTAGGACTTGATGTGTGGTGCATTCAAGCGGAAGGTGCTACGTTTTCTAGGTTCCAAGATTTTTTTTCAACACCAACGTGTTTAAATGTGGATGGTTTTGGTTAGACGGGTTGCTCTTCTGTCGTTGTGTTTAATTTTTGTGAGTGTGTGTGTGTGTGTGTGTGTGTGGTGTGTTTTCTCTCTTCAGTGCTGAGTATCGGAGAAGGAGGCTTCTGGGAGGGAACGGTGAAGGGCCGAACCGGCTGGTTCCCTGCAGACTGCGTTGAAGAGGTTCAGATGAGACCATTTGACCCGCGGCTAGGTAAGAAGGCGTTTCCTATGAACACACACACACACACACGCGTACACAGGCACACACGCGCACACACGTACACACATACACACATAAACACACACTGAATCCCCAATTCCCAATCACACATGCACAGGTATAACCACACACACACACACACACACTCACGCATACACACCTACATATTACCCACAGGCACACACATTGATATTCATGATTAACTGTTATTGCTGTAAGGATAATTATCATAATTTGTGAAAAACGGTGCCTGAAGCCTAATATACCTGATTATCTATGAAGGTATTGCACATTCCAATCAATTAATGGACAAAATGTGTGCATGGGCATGTGTGTGCGTGTGTTTGTGTGCATGCATTCATGCATGTGAGAAAGGTATACATACACAATCATACAGTAAATTAATTTCCAAACAATTAATTATCCTATTGATTTGAACACTTAAGCGATCCGATAGCATGTTTACCATCGTAGCATCACAGCTGGTATTGTCCGCCATACTGGTGAGAAACACCATGTTGACTCGCTACGAAAAAAGGGATTTCCAACAAAAACAAACTGTCAAAAAGAAAAGATAATCCAGTGTGTTTTGCAAAGTTGTAAAATGGAGGCACACCACGGGTTGACATATTTCCACCTGCCCCTGTGTGTTTCTCATGCTTCCCACGGGAGCCATTTCATCTGCTACCGGGGCCATATCCCTTGTTAGGGGCCCGTCGCTGATACCTGTTTGTGTCTGTGTGTATCTGTGTGTGTGTGCGCGCGTGGGTGTGTATATGTGTGTGTGTGTGTGTGTGTTTGCACGTGCGAGGTAAGAGATGAGCGGGCCCCGGAATCTCTCCACACTTCATTTAAATGCATTGTGAGGAAAGCGATAACAGCGAAGCAGAGAGGTAGTGAGGCCAGGGGCCGATAGCGCGGGAGACGGATGGAGGAGCATACACTAAAGGACAGCACATCTAGGAGGAACAGGGGAGAGAGAGAGAGATAGAGAGAGGGGGGGGGGTGGAGATGGAGGAGCATACACTAAAGGACAGCACATCTAGGAGGAACAGGGGAGAGAGAGAGAGATAGAGAGAGAGGGGGGGGTGGAGATGGAGGAGCATACACTAAAGGACAGCACATCTAGGAGGAACAGGGGAGAGAGAGAGAGATAGAGAGAGGGGGGGGTGGAGATGGAGGAGCATACACTAAAGGACAGCACATCTAGGAGGAACAGGGGAGAGAGAGAGAGATAGAGAGAGGGGGGTGGAGAGAAAGGGGAGAGCAAGATAGGAAAAAGGGGGAGAGATAAGGGGGAGAGATTTGGCTGATACTAAACAGTGCACCGCTTGCTCGTAAATCCCGGGAATACAGAACCATCAGATGGCGGTTTCTCAGCGATGGAATAGAAAGGCGCCATCTCCTCTCATCCCTAAAACCCTAGCTCCTTCCGCCTATGCCGGGTGACACCAAAGCAATGTACCCTAGGCTCCGAGCACAGCCTGGGCAAAACACCGCTCCTCACGTCGCTCAGCTAATGTTTGGTTACACGTCGATAAGAAACCCCATTAGCCAAATCTCAAAGCTCGCCCACTACCACATCCACTAGGTATTTGATGTAAGCGCAGTTCTATGCAATTCTGTACTGAACTTCATCCAGAAACCATTTATTTGTAAAGGTCACTTAACATTTGGCCGCTCTGTATATAAACGTTTGAAGTGCAGACCATGAATTGATATGGCACTTTAATGTTATATGATTTAAATGCTAAAATGACAATTAAAAGGTATTTATGGGTTAGTTGCATGAATACATTACATACACAGTTACAGAAGACTAAATGTAAATTCACACACACTGACTCAAACACGTATAAACAGCCACATGTTTACACACACACACACACACACTTACTCCCAGTGTTGTTCACCTGAAGGCAGCTCATGAAGGATCTGTGTTGAGAGCAATAAGTCTCAGCCCAGTGAAGCAGGAGAGACAGACTCCCTCAATAACACTCAACAATTATCTCTGTCTCTCATTTTCTCTGTGTGTGTGTGTGTGTCTCTCTCTCTCTCTCTCTCTCTCTCTCTCTCTCTCTCTCTCTCTCTCTCTCTCTCTCATTGTCATTCTTTTCATTCATTTATAACCCATGCACATCAATGCATGTGTGCCCCTGAGTGTGTATGTGTCTGGCTGTGTGCAGTGTGTGCATGTATGTTGTGTGTGTGTGTGATTTATTTGTCTGTGTGTGTGTGTGTCCGTCTGTCTGTCTGTCTATGTGTGTTTGTTTGTGTGGTGTGTGTGTCTGGCTGTGTGTGTGTGTTTTGTTTGTGTGTGTGTGTGTGTGTGTGTGTGTCTGTGTATCTCTGCGTGTTTGTGCTTGTGTGTGTGTGCCTATTTGTCTGTATGTGTGATAAGATAAGAAATCCAGGGATGTGTGTTTAGCGTATGGTTGTTTGCGGGAGGTGTTGGGGTGTGATGTGTCTTTGAGATAGAGTGACGAACAGAAATACCCCCTTAATGCTACCACTTTAACATTGTACACACACACACACACACACACACTCACACAATGCCTAAATGCATATTTAGAGGTTAATAGGAGATGTTTATGTGTGTTCATGGAGGAGATAATGATCAGAGCATAATCTACCTCTCTTAATGATGCCAGCAGACTGCTGGGAGCAAGTCATTTCAACAGGCCGTGGTGCAGCTAGACGCTATATTGATAGCCCTTTTCCACCACATTAGCTCTGGTTCTTGAACCGATTTCGTTCAGGATTCTTGTTACCTTGGTGCTATCTAGAGAACCAGCCCAGGTTTCCACCAGTTTTGAGCGGAACTGTTGTAAACAAAGATGCGTCATCAATGGAGGGTGTTGCACTGCATCACTATCCTCTCTTTCCAACCTATAGAGTATGAGAATCCCACTGAGGTCGTCATGGTTTGCACTTCAGGTCAGGGAAAGCCTGTTTTTTTGGGGTTCCAGCTTGGAACCAACTTTTCAGGTTCCGAACCAATACATTTTTGGTTGAAATACTGCACGAACCGGAACGGAACCCGTTCCATGTTGGGGGAAATGGGGTATGAGAGACATCACACATTGGCGTCTATTGCCCCCTTAGTTCAATTATCCATGTCCGCTTTCAGGCTTCTTTGAAATCTGACTTGTCGATAAGGACGCACTCACAATAATAGACAAATAAAAAAGCTGCACACTCGATATTACTTCCTTACAAAATGCTCTCAACTTTTATTTAATCTGTGCTTTCCTTGCTCCCGCCCCCCTCTCTCCCTCTCTGCAGCTCAGTTGAATGACTCACAGCTATGAGATTAAGCCCAGTCATATCCAGCCAGGGCTATTTTTAGCCTGCCCATTAAGAAGTTTGAGAGTGTCTCCACCGGAATGCTTAAACAGCTGGTTTGCCGCAGCAGCAGGGACCCAGAGATCACCCTTCAGATAGAGTGAGATTTGCCCTTCACAGAGAGTGAGATCAACCTTTAAATAAAGTGAGACTTGCCCTTCACAGAGAGTGAGATAATCATTCAGATAGAGTGAGACTTGTCCTTCAAAGACAGTGAGATCACCCTTCAGATAGAGTGAGACTTGCCCTTCACAAAGAGTGAGATCACTCTTCAGACAGAGTGAGAATTACCCTTCACAGAGAGTGAGAATACCTTTCAGAGAAAGTGAGACTTGCCTTTCACAGAGAGTGAGATACCCCTTCAGAGAGAGTTTGATTCTCGATTCATGGACTGAGATCACCCTTCAGAGAATGGGATATCACCCTTCAGAGAATGTGAGACTTTCCCTACCGAGAGAGTGATATCACCCTTCAGAGAGAGTGAGACTCAAGATTCATGGAGAGTGAGGCTCACCTTTGACTACCATTGACTCTGAAAGGAATGAGACTAACTCTTTATGGAAAGTAACACATGCCCATGTCCTTCAGGAAAACGGACACCCATCTTTTAAGGAGACGGAGAGTAAGGCTCACTTTTTTGTAGGGGTAAGACTCACTCTTCATGGAGAGTGAGACACATCCTCAATGGTGTTAGACACATCCTTCATGGCAACAATGGATCAAACCCTATAGTGCCAGTTTAAGAGTTAGTCACCCTTTCCAAGTGAGTGAGACAGAAGCAAGCTGGAGCTTGGAGATTAGACACAAAGTCTGAGGTTGAGCATTGGAACAGGTGGTAGAGCAGGAGCATTTTCCTGCCCTTATGGTCAAACCTATTTTTAGTGGGAAAACTGAACCTGAAGTGGGTCACACACCAAGAAGCCGTGTGTAGTATGGCGAAGCATTGCATGGCGTAGCATATCATGGTGCCACAAATCAAAGCATTAGGACATTGCACAGCTATACAGCACATATTATCTGTTCTTCTGGGTTTAATATGAAGCAATAATGGCAGAGCAAAGTCTGGCTATGGCTGGGTTCACTTCTTCATTAAAAACAATGCTTTCAAAATGTTAAAATGTGCACGCTTGCGGTGTGTGACCGCCTTCAAGAGTCTCTATGTTTTTTTAAAGCACGACTCCCTATCATCAATCATCCCAGAGCAGGATGTCAATAGTAATTACTAGTTGGCTGCCGGTTTACATTCAGGAGATCACCTGAGAAAACACTGTCTGCAATACCCAAAGTCACAAACCCCAAGTGTAATACTCACACACACACACACACACACACACACACAGACACACACACATGCGTGTGGGACACAGAACCAAGTACCATTGCTTGATAGATAGTAGTTTCAAATCTCCTATAACCAATAGGAAGACGGTAGCCTACAAGTGACCCTATCGTTTTTGGTCATTTTTATTAGCATTTTTGTTTGTACATGCTTGTATTAGGATATCAAAAGTGTGGTCGGATCAGGTCAGAGTTGTACACAAGAGTACACAAGAGTAAAAATAGAGGCATAGGAGGCAGAGGCATTTAGGTCTGATAGAGGCAGACCTAAAGGCCAGAAGCAATTTCTAAAAGATAAAGACTGTTTCAGGCTTCACAGTCCCCACACAAATGGTTAGAATATGATGAACGCGCAGAGGGATATGCACATACAGCACGTGCTCGTGGCTAAAAGTGACCCGGCGTGGTGGTTAGAGTGTGAATGTAGCCTGTGTTTCACTCTGCCAGTGGCGTGGTGGTCAGAGGGTGAATGTAGCCTGTGTTTCACTCTGCCAGTGGCGTGGTGGTCAGAGGGTGAATGTAGCCTGTGTTTCACTCTGCCAGTGGCGTGGTGGTCAGAGGGTGAATGTAGCCTGTGTTTCACTCTGCCAGTGGCGTGGTGGTCAGAGGGTGAATGTAGCCTGTGTTTCACTCTGCCAGTGGCGTGGTGGTCAGAGGGTGAATGTAGCCTGTGTTTCACTCTGCCAGTGGCGTGGTGGTCAGAGGGTGAATGTAGCCTGTGTTTCACTCTGCCAGTGGCGTGGTGGTCAGAGGGTGAATGTAGCCTGTGTTTCACTCTGCCAGTGGCGTGGTGGTCAGAGGGTGAATGTAAGTTGTGTTTCACTCTGCCAGTGGCGTGGTGGTCAGAGGGTGAATGTAGCCTGTGTTTCACTCTGCCAGTGGCGTGGTGGTCAGAGGGTGAATGTAGCCTGTGTTTCACTCTGCCAGTGGCGTGGTGGTCAGAGGGTGAATGTAGCCTGTGTTTCACTCTGCCAGTGGCGTGGTGGTCAGAGGGTGAATGTAAGTTGTGTTTCACTCTGCCGCTGGAGCGCCTGACAGGTGTTACGCCCCGCTGACAGGAAGTTGGCTGTCCAGTCGGTGACACCTGCCCCTATGCTGCATCGCACATCTCTTGTCTTCCTCTCTCTCTCTCACTGTCTCTCTCTCTCACACGCTCTCTCTCTCTCTCTCTTGCGCTCTGTCTCGCTCTGACCCCATCGTATTTTCCCTGTCCTTCAACTATTTATTCCCTCTCCATGTTCTCCCCTTTGTCTTGTAAATCTCCCTTTCTCCATCTTATCTTATCTCTATTTTTTGCTCTGCTGTCTCTTGTGTTTATATCCTGATGTTCATGCTCATTTTCACCTGAAGAGTTACGGGCAATCCCCATCTCTTCTCCAAAGGCAGTGTAATGGCTGAAGCTTATAACCAATTCAATCAGGCCAATGTGTTGATATGGCCAGAGATGCCAAAGAAACCTCTTAAACAATGTAAAGTGAGCTGGAAACAAACGAGGCAGAATACAGAGAGCTACTTTCACTGTTATGTGTCTGGTCCAAGCGGCGTCATGGACTAACAGTCCATGACTGCCTGTTAGTGAGGCTCAGGCAGCAGAGACTAGCATGTACTTCCTCTGGCAACCTTTAGGTGGTTTGCAGTTGGTCTCAACAGAGAAATTCCTTTGATTTACGTAATTCTCGTAATGCAAACCCAATAAATTTTTTCTTCTTAAGGTTAGGATCTCAGTGGCTAGCTAATCCCCATATTATGTATTTTGAAAGAATCTGGTTGACCGTCATATTTTATAAAAAAAAAAATGAAGACTTGAATATAAATGATATTTAGCCATAACCTGGTGCTTCCATTCAAATCCCGTCCTAAATGTGCCAAATATAGATCTGCTTTGGTTTCCACTGCTGTTTGTTTAAATCGTAAACAATGCCCATGCTCCGTAGGAGGCCAATCTGCCAACCTCAAAACAGTTGTGTGTAAACGAAGTTTTTATAAAGTCTACAGTTTGGTCTCCTTAGTTATCGTGGTGACCTTTTTGGACAAATGAACTCTGAAGATGTGTTCGGTGTCAATATGATGGCAATAGGACTTAACTATGCTGTGTTGGTGACACTAAAAACGATGGACCATAGTAAAGGTGTGATTCTGCCTTTAGACTGATCACAATTAAACACCATGAGTAAGCCATCGGTAAACCACCATGTGGCCATCGGTTTTGGCCTAGGCATGACCAATTTGCTGATGGCCTTTCAACCAGTTTTGTATTACTATACATTTGAGCGGCGTCATAAGCTGGACAGATTCTAATGCAAAATGATTTGTCTTGTTCAAGATACAGAATATAATTTAAGAAATGAGCTAACAAGGTAAAAGAGTGAATTTTAATGAGCTGTTGTCTCTCATTTGGAACTGACTGCAGGCCCATTTGTGATCCGGTAACGAGTGCATTTAATGGCTTGAGTTTGGAGCTGTGCAGGAAGAGGAATTATGCAAATCAGATAGTATCTTCTTTTACACACATGCAAGTGCCAAAGAAAAATGCACACAGACACACATACTCCCTCAGACTCACATGCACACACATATAATCACCTACGCACATATACACACACATATACACACATACTCACACAGACACACCTACACACACATACAAAGTAATTGTGGACTGTGCTAAGTGTAAGTGTGTGGAGTCAGCAGGTAGATTACCATAGCCAACTAATCCATCTTATTAGAAGAAGACAGTGAGGGAGAGAGAGCGAAAGTAAGAGAGAAAGAGTGAGAGAGTAAGAGAGTAGGATAGGGAGAGAGGAGAGCGAGAAGGCATGAGAGGGAGAGAGGAGAGAGAAAGCAAGGGAGAAGGAGAGGAGAGACAGTGAGAGAGCGAGAGAGTAACAGAGGGGGAGAGGAGATGAAGACTAGCATAGGAGAGTGTAGGAGAGAGTAGGATAGAGAGAGACTATGAGAGGAGAGAGACTAGGAGAGGGGGAGAGGAGAAAGAGTGAAAGCGAGAGAGGGTAGGAGATAGAGAGAAAGGAATAAAGCACCAGCTGGAAGATGTGCCTTTGGTGGTGAACTTTAGCTGAGTCTGTGTTATTGGTTGCCAATTCAGAATTCCTTCTCTTTTTCTGTAATGGAAAATCCCTTATGTTGTCTACCTATACATTTTGTGTGTGTGTGTGCGGGTGTGGGCGTGTGCATGTGCACGTGTGCGTGTGTGCGATGAATCTTGTGTTCAATGAAGATTGTATGCATTGTGTGGTTTCTGTGGTTGTGTTCATATATATGTGTATGTGTACCTTTTTGTACTTGTTTGTTTGCTAGGAGTGTGTGTGTGTGTGTGTACAGCTGTTTGTGACAGGTATGACAGAGTGATGTCCTCTTCTCACCTTTTCATCAGAAATCAGTGAAGTGTGTGGAGCCACCTCTTATATGTACTTAACCCTCTCTCACTCTCTCTCTCTCTCTCTCTCTCACTCTCTCTCTCTCTCTATCACACCCTCTATGTGTGTGTGAGGACTGATCCATATCAAATCATGATAGATGGCACCACTATTTGAACAGTGAATCAAAGCTCAAGCAGCCACTGCTGTGTCGTCAATACAAATCACGTTTGACAAGGAGGCACACTGGGTAACAACAGGCCTGTCAGACACATGCACACATGCACACAAACACACACACACACACATAAATACACAAACACGCACGCACACACAGACAGACATACACACCTGCCTGGCAGTGCATGGACCAGCCCTTCTGCTGGCCATGACTAAACACACTCCCCCTTTTTCTATATCCTGCACTCACACTTCCTCTTACTCTATCCCTCCATCAGTCTCTATTCTCGTTCACTCTTGCTGTTCCACTCTCCCTCACTGTCTTACTCTTTAGCTCCATGTATGTCACACTTTTCATTTCTCCATCTTCTCAACGTCTCTTTTTTTCCTGAAACCCACTGTTTCTACCCACGTTCCTCTGAGCCTGACTCTGTGTGTGCGTGCCTATATGCCTGTGTGTGTGTGTGTGTGTGTGTGTGTGTGTGCGTGCCTGTACAATACACACGTGCACCCATCTTGACCTTGACTCCAAGGTGCTGTGTTTAAAGGCACTTCTACGCTGTCTTAATTTTGCTTTGTCTTCAAATCGTTTAATTATTCTCCTTAAGTCTCCTTCCTTTTTTAGAAAACAAAACGTATTTTTTTAAAAAAGTATTTATAGTCCTGAGCATCGGCTTCTTAGGCAACTCAACACGTCAGAGAACAGAGAACAGAGTGTTACGTTCTGCAGCAAAGCCAACCAACTCCCAGAGAGAAGAGAAGGGGAGGAAAGGAACGGCTACAGTAGGCGTATGATCCAGTGTCGTATCAATATGTGGTAGCGTGTTTTCGGGCAGAACCAGGTGAGGCTGCTAGGTGAAGAACAGACACACCAGGAGTTTCTATCAGCACTGATCTGCTACTGTTACAGAGAGGGAGTGGGGATGAGCAAAATGAGTGGTGAAATGGTGTTGAGGAGCAGAATGTGAAACTCAATGAAGCGTAACAGTGAGGAGGACTTACCAGCAGCCCGGGATGAGGATGACAGGGGAAGGTCAGGCCTGGAGGAGAAAGGTCGTTCGGGGGTTACAAGGCTGGGCTCCACGTCTGGGTTGTACCGCGACGTCAGAACACCATGTTACTGTGAAAGGGGCAACGATCGGGTCTGCTGAGACATGGACTGTTGTGGTCCACGGTGGGCGTCCGAGGAGCCGCCGGTGGTCGTGGCGGTGTTGTTGTTGTTGTTGTTGTGCAGCAGGATGGACACCATGGCAACCGTCGTCAATGCGGAGCGGCCTCGTGCCGCCCGTCGTAACCTCTGCCCCGGTGAGTGGAGTCGTCGTTTTGTGGAATTTCTTTGGGAAAATCTCAAGTCAATGCCGTGCAGAAAGATAATAGGTTGGTTGTATTTTATTGAAGAAATGATTTTAACTTTTTACAATTGCCCTGCTAAAGATTGAAAGAAAGAGAATAGAATAAATGTCAGCAAAAAATATAAAACATTGTAAATAAATATAGTACGGTAAGGCATTAAATGTACAAATAGTGTTTTTCCCCAAATATTTGATCCGATATATATGATATTTGATCCCAGATATCTTCAGTCCACATTCAAGTATCAGTGAGCAAGAAGCCGCAACCAATAAACCTGTTCCGTAACGAAGTGTCCCTTAGAAACCATATAAATAGAATACCCTGCGCACTTTGTCACCAAACACAACCGGTTCGTTCCACCGGAATGGAAAGAAATCTCTTACTCTTTCCATTTCCCATGCCTCCCAGTCATAATCAACAGAAGGTCTAGATAGTGGTTGAACCCTGGCTGAACCATACTTTGCATCTCAGGCTCACCTTCAGACCTGCGTAGCACCACACTGGTGCTATACATGCCGCTATAGTTTCCATCTCAGCAGCGCTTTATTGATGCCATTGAATTGGAGTACTATCCCACTAGTACTGTCCGTGTGGATCTCCTCGTGTGTGTATGTGTGTGTGTGTGTGTGTGTGTGTGTGTGTGTGTGTGTGTGTGTGTGTGTGTGTGTGTGTGTGTGTAAGTAGAGGGACACAGAGAGACTGAATCATACAGATAGCGGCTGTTTTTGTTCTGTGTCTGCTTTTCCCGCCACTGTCCCCTCTGTTACCCTGACTCTATTGTGAGCGTTTTTTAATCCCATTTGGAAAGAAGAAAAAAATCTCTAATCTTCTATATATATATATATATATATATATATATATAGCTATAGGTACAGCTATAGTCATGACAATAAAGCAACCATTTTAAATTGTATTGAGAAATAGAAGGAGAATGAGAGACACACATACATACAGAGAGAGAGAGAGAGAGAGAGAGAGAGAGAGAGAGAGAGAGAGAGAGAGAGAGATTGAGAGAGAGAGAGAGAGAGAGAGAGAGAGAGACACACACACACACACACACACACACACACACAGAGAGCAAGAGATTGAGAGTGAAAGTGAAAGTGGGTCAGCTCTGTGTCACCCAGCAGGAGAGCTCTGAGACAACTTGACAGACATATGACACACACCCCAACGCAGTGTGTGAGGAGCAGGCACTTTGCATTATGTTCCCTTTTCTTCGGTTCTTAAATCTGTAATTTGAAAATGATTCTTTGCAAGTGGGAGCCAAGCAGATCGCCCCACCCCATCACACCACACCACACCCCACCGTACCGCGTCATTGTCTTGGTCTGTTTTAGACGTTTCAATTATAAACACAGTGGTTTACAATTGGAATTGATTACCGCATGGTGCGCAAATGTGGGGCTAGGCGAGGAGCGAACATACATCGATTGTAACTATGTGTTCTACATCTGATGGATTTCGGTTTGACAGCTTTTTTTTAATTTTATTAGTCACATAGTTTTGTTTATCTTAGATTTAGTGGTGGAACTTTTGTACCGGTCACAGGGCCAACGGACCTGGCTGGCAATGGGAAATAACCAAGGTGTCTGTGTGCATGTGTGTATGTGTGTAGTGTGTTTGTGTGTGTGTGTGTGTGTGTGTGTGTGTGTGTGTGTGTGTGTGTTTGTGTGTGGGTGAGTGTGTGTGTGTGTGTGTGTGTGAGTGTGTTTGTTTGTGAGTGTGTGAGCGAGTGAGTGAGCGAGTGACTGAGTGAGTGTGTGTGTGTGTGTGTCTAAGTGCATCCGAGTACGTGTCTCTGTCTCTCTCTCTCTGTCTCTTTCTCTCTATTCACACCCTCAACTGATCCACATAAAGCCCGGTCCCAGATGATGTCGGGCTGATCCAGATTGGACCATGGGTTCCATCTGGTGCCAGGCCTGCCCTTCTGTGTGGAATAACGGAGACAGCCCTGTCTATCTGTGGACTCCAGGGTTCTATACTGTCTGTTGTCAGAGTCTGAGTTCAGCTTCCACAATCCACCATATAGCGTTATGGATCCTATAGGCACGGCAGCCTGCGGTTTTAAAGTCAATTGTGCACATTAGTGTGTGTGTGTGTGTGTGTGTGTGTGTGTGTGTGTGTGTATACGCCCAGAATATATTCATTCACCATGACAGACTTGATAAATTAGTTGCATTACCCAGTGACTGATACTGCATGTCATACTCACAGATACACACACACACACATACACACACACAGACACACACAAACATGCACACATATATAGGGGGCTGGAAAGTGTTAAACCCCCGAAATAAAGGGTACTTGCTTTGATCAACTGTCTGCCCTGTAGTCTACCTGTCTCCTGCATCCTCCCCAATGACATGTATCAAAATCCCCTGTAAGTTGCTTTGGATAATAGCATCAGCTAAACAGTACTATTCATATAAATACTACATCTCTACGCATAGGTCAACACACACTCTTAAACACAGACACAGACACACACTCAAACACACACACACACTCTCACACACACACACACACACACACACAACACACACACAAAACTCTAAAACACTATGTCCATTTGGTTCTCTTTTTTGGTTCTTTGCTTTATTTAGTGTTTGTTAACGATAAAAACCATGATGGCCGGGTTCAAAGCCAATATTTCGTAAGCTAGAAACAGCGTTGTTGACTGTCCTTCTCCCGTCTGCCGTCTTCGGCTGACCCCTGCTACTTTCTGCTCGCACCGTTGCCCACCTCCTCCAAAAAGCTCTACACCCAAGACTGCACTCTACAATCTGTCTCCTACCTCCTTCATCTGTCTCCTCTGTTATGACAGAACCTTTATATGGAACGATAGAACCACTAATGATTCCATCTCCAAGGCAACACACTCTCTCTGCACACGCCTCAGTAGTGTGTGAGTGAGAATAGAGTGGGAAAGATCTGTGCATTTTCTGGCTGGCACTAATCATATAACGTACCAAGGGTACATCATTTAATGGGGAGTTTATTGTCAATGAAAAGAAAATGGTACTTGGTGATAGAATCAAATATATGGTTTTTTTCAACTATGCTTTTTGGTAGTTGCTCAGGTGTTTGTCAGTAATAGTGGTAATAATGATGTCTGAATTTGTTCTCTGTGGTTGTTTGCCGTCGCACAGACAAACACAGGAAAACACTGACTTCTGCCAGTCGCAGACCAAAACAAAGTATTTATTGAGCACCAACAAGTTAGTACAGCATTCCACTGTTTTTTTATTGTTGAAAAAATGAATGTTTTTCTGTGATTTGATCTGGGTTATAACATAGAGGTCTGATTTTGTCACTAATCACGGTCCGTTTGTGTTTTGCAGAGACGCGAGAGGACCGTACCAAGAGGCTGTTCAGACACTACACTGTGGGATCCTACGACAACTTCACCTCATACAGGTAACTCCGCTCTCTGCAGACAGCGTGTCCTTTTACATCGGCTGAATGCTTCCGTTTCATGCTTTAACACTTTGATACGCTGCTAAAGCCTCTTGCAAGAAAAGCCTAGTTTAATGACTAGAGTGAGTTTTCTTTTAATTCCATTCTTAATAACGGCCTGAAACGGACATGGACTTCTTACCTTGATAGCTCGTTTTTTGTATCACAGTTAGAGTTTGCGTTAAGGATCACAACCACTGACTGATATAGATGAGGCTGCGGGATCATCTATATCCGTTCCTCACCATTCCATCTGACCACCTTTAGTGCTGAGCTCATAGCTCGCATTATTAAGCCAATGGATCATCTCACAGAAACCACAATGTACTCTCACTCCATCTTCAGGCACTGCCATTCTGCTGCCACCTAAAGGTAGCTGCCCAGTAATGCAGGACATGTAAAAAAATGTATGTGCTGTGTAGTAGGGCTAATTACAGCGTGCATGTGGCTGTGTATGTCGTTGTGTCCATTTGCCTCAAATAAGTTTGGACAATTAAATGCTTGCAACAGGGCAGGGGTCGACCATGTAATGAACACATAATAAAATATAAATATACTAAATATAAATATACTAAATATATATAATATACAATAAAGACCAAGCAGATGCAATGGTGATTGCTCAGGAGTGAGTAGAAACTGTTTGTAGTCCATGGCTGAATACTCAGATAATGCCCCCTCCCGTGGCTCCCTGAAGTCCACAATCATCTCTTTGATTTTGCCGACGTTGAGAGAAAGGTTGTTGTCCTGGCACTACATAGCCAGGCCATTCGAATCTCCTCTCTGTAGGCGGTGTCATTGCTGTTTGTGATGAGACCCAGGACAGTGGTGTCCTTTTGCAAATCTGATGATGACATTCGAGCTGTGAGTTGCCACACAGTCATGTGTGAACACAGGAGTACAGGAGGGGAATGAGTACAGAGCCCTGAGGCACTCCAGTACTCAGGGTGAAGACACACATGCTTATGTTGATGCAGGCCTGTATGCGTGTTGCGTTTGTGTTGGGTTGTGCACACTTGAGTACATGAGTGTGTTTCAGCTTCAACATTGGACTAGTATTTGTGCATGTGTCTGAAATATTTGGTTTACTCCTACTACTGAGACTGGTTCCATGTGAAATGTTGGCCTGAAATACAGCCATCTCAATCTGTCACTTATTTCATAGAGGTTGTAAGTGGGCCCTGCAGAGCAAGTGTTATCATGCAAATGGTGTTTAAATGCCAGAGTGGGAAAGTCTGAGACACCAAGCTATCCTGAGGGAGAGCTCACATTATATCCAACCTCTTAGCCAGAGAGCTAACAATTAGCCAGCCTTTTAGAAAGGCCAGGTTAATAGACCCCAGCCTTTATTCTGATTAAATGCCACTTTCATGAAAGGTTTGCCAAATTTGGAGCCTCCTAGCAGGATTGGCGTACTATGGTGTGGTTATAATACACAGAGACTGAAATATGGACGCGCTAATGTGTGTGTGTTCATATCATAGGGAAGGAGTGTGTACAGCAGATTCCACATGTTGTTGAATGGATGGATGTTACAGAATCCCAAAACATGTTTATATATATATAGCTGTTATATATATAAAACATGTTTTGGGATTCTGTAACATCCATCCATTCAACAACATTATATATGTGTGTGATATAGGGATGACTGTGATGCAAAGTCACAGCAGAAACATACAGATTCATCAACAAATACAGATGAAGTTGGATTGAGGAAATAAAATTGCTGAAGGAGTACTATTATTTTGAAGCAGCATTTCAGTTGAGGTTTGAAGTAGTGAAAGAGCAACATTCAATAAGTTGCGATGGTAAGTGTAGGAGGAAGTGTTTTTTTGGTAGGGAATTCAGTGGGGAATTTGTGAAATGTGTGTTCAAATGGCACTCTTCCTCTATGTACATTCTTACAACCGGGAACCGAGCACTTCATTTTGATTCTGAAGTGAATGCTTAAGCTGTGTTCCAATCAGTTAAAAAACACCCCCAATACGAAATATTGCTCTGCAGTCAGAATTCAAAATTATCTCACTGCCTTAAACGCAACCACTATCATCACACAGAATTCAAACTGCACACCATAGTCTCTAAATCCGTGAGCATGATGTGGCATGTAAACACAGAATCAAAACCTGTGAATTTGTTTGTTTGTCTGCACTATTGGAGAAAGTAAAAACTGCCCTTGCCTAGCAAGGGCAGTTTTAATGTGCTCACTTGTGTTGGACATTACAAAGATACAGCTATGGGAACTTCTAAACACTCGCTTGGAATATAATGGATGTCAATGGCTCGCCAACTGCCCTGTTTTGGAACACGCCTACACTATGAGAATGGTTGAGTTGAACAAAATGAAGAGCTGATTTACATCTCGACATAGACAATGTCAACAATTAACCTGGGGTCTGATCAAACCGGCCAAAGCCTTCAATGTATTCAGCACCAGTTAATATAGCCCACACTACCAAACCCTGCATAACCAAATGCTTGTCACAAAACTCAGTATGCACACAGTGAAGCCAATCTTCTACATGGAAAATAGTGGCAATGTACGCAACCACATGTTACAAAGACAGAGTCTGTGTAGCAGGTAGGTATTTCGGCCATTTATATCACCAGTCAATCAGAGTTGTTGGAGCTTGTTAGCAGAAGTCTGGAGAGCGGACAACTGCTGAGCTCATTAACCCCAGACATCGTGCACCGCATCAAAAACAGCAATCAGTAAAACGAGCAAGACAAAGCTGTACTGTTTCATTAAAAACGGCTAACAAATAAATGCACAAAATTGTGATGAACTTCACAAGCTGTAATTTACCATATGTGGATTTTTTTTTAAAGTGGACATTTTCTGATACGAACGTAGAAACCAGCTGTTTGCTGAGAAGTTTGGAAGATGACTGTACATGTCGTTTTAAATGTGTAGTATTTTGAATTACATATTGTCTCCACTCACTTATCCACATCTCTCTCGTTGATTAGAATATAAAAGATAAATACTTTAAGGACTGTGTGTAAATAATGTTCTCGCAGGTTCTTTGAATGGTTTGAGCCGGTCCTGGAAACTGTTTGAGCAGGTTCTGGAAATAAATTGATCTGGACATGGTTTAGGCAGGTTCTTGAAATGGTTCAAGCAGGTTCTGGAATTGGTTTGAGCGGGTTCTTTAAAAGGTTTGGGTGGGTTTTGTGCATTATTTTAATACTATATAAGGTCACTACTTATCTGACCAGGCTTTGGCTCCCAGCAGAGATTTGTGGGGAATGTTGGCCGTTGGACTGTGCACCTAATATGCCCTGCATACACCAAAGCAGCAGCCTCATGAAACAATACAGATCTCGCAGATTCTCTCTGCAGATCGGTTTGGGCTTGATGCCTTTCAAAGCCTTTGCCAAAAAAGCTAAAATACTAGGACCAATCAGGGGGAGGGAGCTTCAGTTCATGATTTACAACTAGCGCCGCAGTCTGCCAAATTAAAAAAAACAATGGAGGGACCCAAGGAAAGTGTAGCAATCAAAAGTATGTATCCAAAATAGACTGTGTTAAAGCTAGGGTAGGCAATTTATTTTAGAAGCATCTTTTTGTCATATTTGTTTAAATTCCCTTTACATCCCGACAGCAATCAATAAATCAAATGCTCTGACCAAAAGAAAGGTACAAATCCGGTATATATTGCTGTTGCAGGCCAGTAATAAGCCCGTCCAATCATTTAATTCGGCCCAAATGAAATGATTGGATGGCTTACCTGTCTGTTTACCTTCTTAACAGGCTACCTGTCCATGCACTCATTGCGCCTGACCGGATTCTTCCACAAGGCCAGGCAGACCTATTGCTAATGCTAGCGAGCTATTCATGTGTTTTGGGGATATGGCTTTAGACTCTAAAGCCATATCCCCAAAACTCCCTCTAAAGTTTAGAGGGAGGCCTGGTTAGGGTTGGAAGGCTTTTCTCAAATTAGAATGTCTTTGCTTAACTTCTAACCGGATTCAGCCATAAGCGAAGAGAGCACGAGGCACTCTGATTGGGTCACTTCTCTTTCAAAAAAATTGACTGAGTTTTTTTTAAAGAGAAGTAAGGCCGTGGCCATATTTGGCAATAAATTGATGCCCAACCGAAACCAGAGTGATATTCATCCAAAACGCAAACGTGGAAATCAGGATGGTCTCAGGAGGCTACCAAAGCAGGGGGGGGGCGGAACTCAAACTATAGAACTAGTAGTTTTTGATTCATTCAAACATAATATTTTTGGCATTGGACCTATATAGCTCTGGAAGGTTCTTAACGTTTATGAAATCCTTATGTTAAGCAAATTAATCATAATAATTTTTTGAAAGCACTTTCTTTTGCAAACCAAACCAGTTCCTTCTGCCACCCTTGGCGAGAACATGCTGTGAGTGAGGCTGTTGTTCTAACTCAGTTCTCCTGGTCCTGCTGTCCTCATCCACCTGATGATACCACACAGTATCTATGTGTGGTATCTGCAGTCTTTATCCATATCTGAAGGTATATATTCTCCCCAGATACCGGCTGGACACTAGGCTCCCTTAGAACATGCTCTCACTCTCAGCTTTGATCCCACAGCTATCTCTGCGAGAGTACACTCACTCACACACTTATATGTGCACACTTACACACACAAACCCCCATGAGGAATCCTGAGCTAGGTTTCAAGGCTTTTAAGCTGATTGGGTCATCAGAAGAATAGATACCGGTGTCTGTGTGTCTATGGGTGTGTGTGTCAGTGTGTGAGCATGTATGTGCACGTCTGCACTATCCTTATCCCCTATGTCTCTCTCTCTCTCTCTCTCTCTCTCTCTCTCTCTCTCTCTCTCTCTCTCTCTCTCTCTCTCTCTCTCTCCTCTCTCTCTCTCTCTCTCTCTCTCTCTCTCTCGCTCTCTCTCCTCTCTCTCTCTCTTCCCTTCTCCCTCTCTCTCTCTCCTGCTCTCTCTCTCTCCTGCTCTCTTCCCCTCCCTCCCTCTCTCTCTCTCTGTCATTAATGTGTTGGAGTAACGCCATCTCTCCCTCCGTGTTCCAGTGACTACATCATCGAGGAGAAGAATGCAGTCTTACAGAAGAAGGAGCACGAAGGCTTCGGTTTCGTGCTGCGGGGAGCCAAAGGTGAGGTTCCCATGGCGACCTGATCACATGGCCCACCACCAACCAAGCCCGCGTTACCCGCCGTCATTGACATGCATCTAATTTGAGCATGTGTTCATGTGTGAGCGGCCACTGTGCACGTGTGTGTGTGTGTGTGTGTGTGTGTGTGTGTGTGTGTGTGTGTGTGTGTGTGTGTGTGTGTGTGTGAAAGCGAGATGTGATTGTGAGATTGGCATTCTTCGTCACATGGTACAATTGGTCATATGATCGGCGTCATGCTTTTATCAACAAAACCATCATTTACTCAAATGGACTCAGTGGCCTGTGTGTCTGTGTTTTTGTGTCTGTCAATGTGCATGTGTGTGTGTGTGTGTGTGTGTGTGTGTGTGTGTGTGTGGCCCCTGTGGTGGCATCCTCCATAGCTGAGCTGTCAGCTTGCTGGCCCATCTGTTCCGTGCACACGTGCACACAGCATTCAGCTTTGAGAAAAAATCACTCGCCTTCTCCTCATATTTTCACATCTCTTTTACTTCTGTCATCAGCCTCTATTGCTCTTTTCTGTTCATATATATATAATCTTAGTGTCTACCGATTCAGATACATATAGAGATTACTTTATTGATCCCGGAAGAATGTATGTTAAATTTGCTAAACTCAATCCAGAAAGCATACACACAGATAGAATGTATAGAAAATATTCTAACCACCAGCATAATTTAATAATATCCTTGTATATAAAATTAAAATATAAGCTAAGTAAAGTAAAGTAAGTTACTCTAAAATAAAGTAGTGTCTCAAGTGTATTGCAGGCATATTGCACGTATTACATAAGTAGGGAAATGGCTGTGTTCAAAGTGACAGAGTTAAATTGACAGTGCAGAGTTCAGAGTGACTCACTTCCGGTAGTGAGAGGAGTTAAAGAGTTTGATGGCCACAGGAATGAATGATTTCCTGTGGCGCTCCTGGAACTTCTCACTGCCAGGAGTCTGTTGCTGAATGTACTCCTCTGTTCAGACATCACTCTGTGGAGCAGGTGGGAGTCATTGTCAAGAATAGAGCAGAGTTTGAACAGCATCCTCTTCTCTGTGACGGCTACCAGGGGGTCCAGTTCGACCCCCATAACAGAACCGGCCTTCCTGATCAGATCTGTTTAGTCTGTTGGAGTCTGCATGCTGCTGCCCCAACACACCACAGCGTAGAAGAGGGCGCTTGCCACCACAGACTCAAAGAAATCCGCTGCATTGTGCTGCAGATGTTGAAGGACCAGATCACTTCCATCAGGAAGTAGAGTCTGCTCTGGTCCTTCTTGTAGACTGCGTTGGACTTCTCTGTCCAGTGAAGCTTGTTGTCCAAGCGGACACCAAGGTACTTGTTGACCTGAACAATGTCTACATCCACTCCCTGGATGGAGAGGGGTGTAGCATGAGTCCCAGTTCTCCTCAGGTCAGCCACCAGCTTCTTCGTCTTACTGATGTTGAGCTGCAGGTTGTTGAGCTCACACCGGTCGACGAAGCTGATGCATCCAACCACTGCAGAGTCATCAGGTGGCAGGACCCTGTTTTGTGGACCAAGTCTGAGGTGTACAGGGTGAAGAGGAATGAAGACAGGACCGTCCCCTGCAGCGCTCCAGTGTCTCTCCGCACAGTGTCGGACAGAGAGCTCTGCAAGCGTACGTACTGCAAACGCCCAGTCAGGTAATCCAAGATCCAGGACACCGTCTACCTGTATCGCCGTGGGTTTCTTCCCCAGCAGGACATGCTGGATGGTGTTGAAGGCACTGGAAAAGTCACAAAAAATGATTCTCAGAGGGCCCCGCAGCTGGACCTGGACTCTGTGTTCCAGCTTCTTCCTGTGGCTGTCCTTCCCCTCTTTGATCTTCACAGACAGCTGTCTCTGTACCCTTACCTGAACGCCGCCTTCTTCTCGTTCAGGAGGGTCTTGAGCTCATTGGTGATCCAGGGCTTGTTGTTGAGGCAGCGTTTAACCATCTTCAAGGGAACAGTGCTGTCTGAACAGAAGTCAACGTAGTCCGTAATGCAGTCAATGAGACCATGGCTGTCCTACCCGTGCGGCTCGCAGAGATCCTCCCAGTCAGTGGTCTCGAAGCAGTCCTTGAGGGCATCGCTGTGCTCCTCAGACCACCTCCCCACAGTGCTGACGTGGGCAGGTACACCAGGGGCTTGTACATTAGAGGAAGATGGACCAGGTTGTGGTCTGATCTTCGCAGCGGGGGAGTTGCGATAGAGCTTTATGCTTCCTTAAAATAGGCGTACAGCGGGTCCAAGATCCTCCTCTCTCTGGTGGGGCAGTCCACAAACGGAGGGACGGAGGGAACAGTCCTGTGCAGTGATAACGTCCCCGGAGATCGCCATAAAGGCTGAGGGGTGCAGAGTCCGATGTCTGGCTGTGACGGAGTGTATGAGGCTACCCGCGGTCGAAGCGTTGGCCGAGGGGGGAAAGTAAACAGCGACCATAATTGCATGCGTGAACTCCCTGGATATGTAGTTTGGACGGAGCCCTACGGCTAATAGTTCAATGTCCAGGCTGCAGATACGCTCCTTAGTCACAGCGTGACCCGGGTGACACCATCTGTTGTTAATGAAAATGGCATTTCCACCGCCTTTCCTCTTGCCACTTTTAGTGCTATATCCGTCTGCCCGGACAGGCAGAAAGCCGTAGATGGTAACAGAGGAATCAGGAATAGTTTCATGCAGCCACGCCTCAGTAAAACACATGACACTACATTCACTAACCTCACTCCGATTCCTCACTAGGGCTGCCAGTTTGTCCGGCTAATTATCCAGCGACCTCATGTTGTCCATAATAATGGAAGTTTGTATCTCCTCTTCGCATCTCTCCGGTTTTCCGTGGTGTTTAAATCCCGCTCGGTTACCACAACTTATTAACCCCTTGTCCTTATCTCCATGGAAATAGTCAAATATGCAAGATCGCTAGGCCGCAGGTGTAAACAAAGTGACCCACCTCGTTCCTGTGTACTCTCTGAAACAGGCCATACATCTCCCGATCTCCATAAAACAGTAATAAAAACCTTCGAAAACGCAATCTTCGTAGCTTAAATGTTACCGTTTGCAAGTTACATCAGCACACGATGGATCCAATTCAAAACAAAGCACAGCTGCACAAGATGTTTGATCTTCTAATTGTATTCTATGTGTGTGTAAGTAGGAGCTAAATGCAGCAGATAATACTATCTTGACAGTGGCCCAATAAGGGGCTTCCTCATGGATCACATGTCTTTTTAAGATCACCACAGAAAACTAGGGTTGGGATCGCGGTAGGAAGGTAGAACACCTCACCATGTTGGGCGAATACAAATCAGCCAAATCACCAAAATCACACAACTGTGAAAACTTTGTGTGCCATTATCCACCTGCACACTCTGTCCACTTTGCTAATGCACATCCTTGCTTCCAGCTCAGGCAGGTTACCATGGCGACCGCTTATGGGCATCCTTTCTTGTGTTTGTTTTACTGCGCATTACTGCTTCACACATACACTCACACACTCATACACATACACACACGCACATAAACACACTGACTGCACGTGCACACACACACACACACACACACACACACACACACATTCACACAGAGACACACACATATTTCCACAATAATAGTAGTAGCATAATTGGACTGTCTCCCAGATTAAATATAATTTGTAGCTGTGCACATTTATGCATTAATGTGTGTGTGTGTGTGTGTGTGTTGGTGTGTGTATGTGTATGTGTGTGTGTGTGTGTGTGTGTGTGCGTGTGTCCGTGCCTGCCTGTCTGCTTGCATGCAAGTGTGTGTGTGTGTGTGTGTGCATGCGTTTGTGTGTGCAAAAATATTCAGAAAGTGATTAGTGTACAACTTCTTCAGAGTGTGATTTGATCTCCTCGCTATGGTAACGGAAAATATGTGGCAGTGGGTGTATAGTGGGTTCATAAAACTCTGTTTTTATTATAACATTCGATAGTACAGATAACACAGCAAATGGCTACTACACATTCCTTCTCAAACTGTAACTTAAGTAGAAATATGAGCAAATATATTATTGTTTATTAAGCATTTAATTTCAACCTTATCTCTCCTTACTATGTATGCAAGAAAGTCCAGCAGTATTCAATGAAGCCGTTTTAAATGTACAAAATACAATATAAAATCAGCATGATGCAGTCTGCAGTGTACTTACAATGTGCAGTGAATTTATATTTCTGGTGAATGGACCAGACCATCCAGACACATTGTGTGTGCACATAACATAATGTTGATTAATTTGTGTTAACATAACATAATGTGTGTTAACGTGTGTTCACATAACATAATATGTGTTAACATAACATAATGTGTGTTTATGTGTATTAACATAACACAATGTGTGTTTAAGTGTATTCAAATAACACAATGTGTGTTTATGTGTGTTAACATAATATGTGTTAACACAACATAATGTGTGTTAACGTGTGTGTTCCACGGCAGCTGAGACGCCCATCGAGGAGTTCACACCCACACCAGCATTCCCTGCGCTGCAGTACCTGGAGTCGGTGGATGTGGAGGGCGTGGCCTGGAGGGCGGGTCTTAGGACAGGAGACTTCCTCATAGAGGTAACCACTAGTGCATGGTAGGAGGGACGACCAATGGCTTAGTCTCCCTGCTACAAGTAAATATGATGTTGGACATTCTACATACTATTATCAACTTTAGTTTGCTAGTATGCAATTTGGGATGCAGCCCCTGTGTTAAATATGTTGACAGCAGTATTGAATATATTCCAACTATGTATGTATGTATGTATGTATGAATGTGCCTGCATGGGTTTGTGTGTGTGTGTGTGTGTGTGTGTGTGTGTGTGTGTGTGTGTGATTCCGTGTGTGCGCGTATGTGTGTATGTATGTATGTATGTATATATGTATTTATGTGCTTGTTTGAGAGTGTGTGTGTATGTATGTATGTGCGTGCGTGCCTGCGTGCATATGTGTGTGTGTGTGTGTGTGTGTGGGTCCTAGGTGAATGGGATGAACGTCGTGAAGGTGGGCCACAAGCAGGTGGTGTCTCTGATTCGCCAGGGGGGCAGTCGGCTGCTCATGAAGGTGGTGTCAGTGACGCGCAAACCAGAGACTGAGGAGGTGGTCCGGAAAAAAGGTGAGCGGGGGGAATGGGGATGTATGTGTGTGTGAGACACAACGTCGCGAGGCATCACACCCCATTGACTTTGTATTGGACACAACAAATGTGGCGCAAAAGGTCGATAAAGCATTGCTTATGTTTGAAAGGTGGAATTATGTGAGTTGTCTCTCATTGAGGCTGCTGGTCTAGGGTTGTGGTGGTTATTTTTAACATTTAAAAGTCGGGATTGTTATATTGTGTTCCTGTCAAAATGCACTGTGGGTAAGCCAAGCGGCTTGGGTGTCCATTGTTTGCACCAATGAACTTGGCCGGAATAGGGCGCCATACAGGATCTTTTAAGCTGAATTCACACTTCTGCCTACCCCACATCGGGACGCAGAGACAAGACTCCGATCTTTGCAAAGCTGCCTGCATTAATACATCCAAATCACATTAACATGTCTAAAGGGGTTTAATCGTTTTCAACCATGTGATAAAGATGTTGCGAAATCATTAAAATGGACTGCTGAAAAGCGGTTGGTGTATCACAACCAACTGAAAATACAGTGTTTTGATTTAACCTGGGGCCTTCATTTAATGTGTCTCGCGGTAGGAAATAAAACAAAATACCATACATGCTCCGTGCTCAACCAATCGGCGATTACTTGCCGTGATTCCCCGCAGAGAAGTGCAACGTGTTGTTAAGCTCTAGGGGAACTGCGCATCTTCGTATACGCGGAGGTCATCGACCTGCAAAAGGGCCTTTTATGGTCTATGAGTAGCAACTGGGGTTCTTCGCATACATGCACGATGCAGAAGTATGATGTGGTCTTTAGTATACCGTTTGTTGCACACTTTGTGTGCTATATACTATTCTCCCCTACTACTAAGTAGGCCAGAGTTCAGTTTGGGACTCATCCATAGACCTCTGCTAGGGTGCTTGTCCCAGGGCTTTCCGCATAGACAATGGGAGGACTTTTGATGTAACAAGAAGATAACACACACACACACACACACACACACACTGTGTGCCTGTGTGTGCTTTCTTCTTGTTACATCAAAAGTCATGGCAGGCTTGAGTACAACATGAAATACTCCAACAACAACAACACATTCATACCTGAGCGGCTGAAGCCGGAGAGTGTGTCGTGCGATGAGAGTTGCTGGTGTGATTACCAGTCATGGAAGTCTATCTCCATGGTTCGGCTGGGGGATTGGAGGGCATCGTATGGAAGGTAGGCTCAGAGCTGGGCCAACGTTGGGAGGTGTATGTTGTCTCTGGTAGACATGTAGTTTGTGCCACATGGCACCCTGCTGTATCGTCCTGTGGTTTCCATGTCAACCATACAGACCTCCATTCCTTAGCCCCCCCACCACCACCACCACCACACACACACGCCTTCACCACTTTGCACACGTGTGCCCCGCATATGTGTATGTGCGTGTTTGGGTGTGTGTGTGTGTGTGTGTGTGTGTGTGTGGGGGGGGGGGGGGGGTTAATCCTTCTGGCTGTCTATGGCTTTCCTTCATCTTTCTTCTTTTTTATTGTCTTTTGGCTTCTCTGGCAGCAATGTGTTTCTCTTGTGCTGAAACACATTTCAGTGTAAGAATTTGTGGAATATTTGTAAATAGAGCTTTAACCTTATCTACAACTCCACTTGAATATTAAAGCAAGCATATATTTTAGCAACCAACTTTAGCTTTAGGTTCCTTATCATTGTTACTTGATGTTCTTCTTTAAGTTAAAATAAGTTAACAGTTAGCCATTTATTAAAGACACTCTTCGGCATGTCTCTTCCTCCTGACCACTGGTGTTACAGATAAGATTGAAGTTAGATGTGAGAGGAACCTGATGAGAGAGATAACGGTAGATAAGGAGATTAAAGCGTGCATCAGTACACATCGGCAGAGGAGATGTTGTCGTTGTGTATTTAAATACTTTTAGAGGGATTTCATCCAGGTGGATGGAGCGGATTTCAGCAGGAAGATAGAGAGATTGACTGCATCTGGGATCTGAGCTAATGAGGAAACTGAGATCTGAGACACATTCTGTGAGTTTTATTTAATGTATCATGTTTTTGCTCTCTCTTCAATTGACTGTACACACACACACACACACACACATACGTGCACACACACACACACACACGCACGCATGCATACACACACACACACACACACACACACACACACACTTCTGCTGCACCATACGAGGCCGAACTACTGCCACCGTTGCCATGGTGACTACACTGCATGTTTGATTTTAGCATTACTCTACAGCAAAATCATCTCTCCCTCTCTCTCTCTCTCTCTCTCCCTCTCCCTCTCCCTCTCCCTCTCCCTCTCCCTCTCCCTCTCCCTCTCCCTCTCCCTCTCCTTCTCCCTCCCTCCCTCCCTCACACACACACACACACACACACACACACACACACAGACTGACACACACACACTCACACAGTGTGTCTATCTCCATTGCTGTGTTTTCTGCATACTGCACCCTGCTACATTACCAGCGTCTGCAGCCCAAGGAGCAGAATGAAGATGTCTGATATGGTGTCTAAGTCTCTCTGTATCTGCTGACTTCAGCACAACGTGGTCCAGCTGTGGCGACGCGGGACGGCATCTGGGACACGCAGACGTATATAGATAGCACTCTGAAGCGGTCCATTGAGACCGCTTTGCAGGTGTACAGGCGTTCCACTTAAATAGTTAGTGCCGTGGGATGATGCTTGGGAACCTTTAGCCGTATCGGGGGTGTTTGGGATGAAATCGATGCCATGGGTTTGCATTCCTTGAAAGAGAATCGCTTTGTGTTCAGCGCTGCATCATGTTGAAGGATCCAAATCTGGGACTTTCTGCTTTTTTGGACAGCATCAATTCTGGGCTCACTGGTATTTCTATCTCTCTTTTTTTACATGTAAATGAGTGATGGATGTTGTATATTAAAGCATCAATATCCTTCAGTGCTCTGAGTGGCAGCAAACCGTCTGTTAGTGTTGTGTGAAGTTGAATACAGAGGCGCCTCTGGGCTCATGGGAGGTGAAATCCGTAGTGTGTGACAGTATTTTCCTCAGCTGTTCAAGTCCTAGTTGTCCATCCGTATACCTAGCCAACATGGAGCCATGTCCTCTATCAAAGTGTTTTTGGTGTAACACTGCATTTGAAAGGAGAGCCGCTGGGAGAATGTAAACGTGTTTCTCAGGCCGGCGTGTCAACGGGTTTCCTTTCAACGCGCCTCTACCCCCGCCAGACCCTCTGGACTGTCATCGCAGTGTGACAGAGAAATGGACGTCTCACTCTTTCTCTTTGCCGTCCGTATTCGTTGCGTTGTGCCTACATTGGCAGTGGAGTGGTTCTATTGGGCGGATGGTGGGCGGGCTGGTACAGAGAGGTAACAACCAAGACCAAGCTGTCTTTGTCTCTCCTGCTGGCTCCTCTGTGTCGAGGCGTCTGGCCGGCTGAAGGGCCGTGGTGGTGGTGGTGGTGGTGGTGGTGGTCGTGTTGAGGGGACAATCGGACCCGCTATTCCTGCCAGCAATCGGTGATCAGAGCATGAGGAAGTCAGGCTCCAGCGCCTGCGGTCGGGAAACCAAGGTGATGGCGCCTTGCGACGCCGGCACGGGTCCGGTCCGGTTCGAGCAGATGAGGGCGCTGAGGGCCGGGTGGGTGGGCCGGCTGGAGGTGGCCAGGCGAGCGCTGAGCCGCAAGGCTAAAGGATCTTCGTCATCGGCGTCGGTGTCATCAGAGTCGTCCTCAACGCCGTGCCTTTTGTCCTTCACAGCACCCCCTCCACCCAAGAGGGCCCCCAGCACCACCCTGACGCTGCGCTCTAAGTCCATGACCGCCGAGCTGGAGGAGCTGGGTGAGGGTGCAGCAGCTACACCCACACAGACACACACACACACATGCAATATACACAGACGCAACACACACTCATGCGTGTACATAACAGAGCCACGTACATACACACATGCAAACACACACACACACACACATAGTGATGCAAACACACACGTAAAGACAACCTTACACAAGTTCACACATGCACAGACACACAAAAACACGCACACACACACATACAATATACACACACGCAACACACACTCACACATCAACATAACAGAGGCACATACATACATACACACAAACGCATAGTGATGCAAACACGCACATGAAGACGTACAGAGGTTCACCATGCACACACACACACACACACACAGACACACACACACACAAATACACACACACACAAAGTCATACGTACATACACATCTGTACTTTTCTTCTCTACTCTTATGTTTCTTGAATTGTAGAGCAATACTTGGTTGCTCTACAATCCCCACTCTGAGTCTCTCTGCCCTGTCTGCTTGACCTTAACATTTCCCTTCTCCTGCTGACCCTGTCGCTTTTCCTCCAAGCCTCTGCCCGACGCAGGAGAGGAGGTGAGTCACGTACCTGAGCGTCAAACATCATGATTTATCTGTCAGGTTTTGATTTCCACAGTGTCCGTGATTGCAACCAATCACACGTTCACGTTTCCAAGTCTTCGTTTTATTTCCTGTTTTTCATTTCCTCTCCCGCCACTCACTCACTCTTAAGAGGACAGTTTTGGCACACATACCCGAACTCCGTGTTGTCTCCCTCTCGTCCATAAAGTTTTCATTTGTGTTATTTCAATGATCATGCCCTGACACGGTTGCCACTAGTGTATGCCTATGGTTGGTATAAAACTTAGTTAATGTCTATTTTAATCCAGCCACCATTGCGTCACAAGAAGGTTGGGTAAAACTTTATTATAACGTCATTATAAAGTCATTTATAAGCCTTTAGTTAATGATGAACTAACCTTTAACAAAACGTTCATTTATCAGCCTTTAGCTAATAAGGAATCAGTCATTAACAAAACAATAATATACTTTTGTAGATGATTTATAAGTGCTATTTTGAAGGGCCACTATTTTACCACCAGGTGTAATGTTGATTAGCCATTACAAGCCATGTTAAAATCGACCCTCTAGTGACATCACAAGTGGGAGTGTCCACCCAGTTGATGGATAGAACAGCCTACCAGTTGGTACAGTCCACTGGATAGGCTGGTAGACTGTGCACTTATTAATCATCTACAAATGAATATTAATGTTTTGTTACTCATTAGTTACTCATTTACTAAAGGCTTATAAATGACGTACGCCTGAATGTTATCATAAAGTGCTACCGAGGGTTGTGTTTTGTCATGTAGGCGTTCCCCTGTCTTGGATTGCAACTCAACACGGTAGTTATGTAAGTCTTGCCATTATCTCAAACCCAACAGAGAGACTGGATGAGATGCTGGCCACGCAGGAGCCCATGATGCGGTCCCAGCCCCCAGAAGGAGATTACCGGGCAGCCACGGTTAAGCAGCGGCCCACCAGTAGGAGGATAACACCAGCAGAGATCAGTGTAAGGCGTCGGCAAAGACAGTTCGAGTATTGTCCTTATTATTTCATTTATTATTATTTATTTGTATAAATGCCAGTGTTAACCGATTGGCTTATTCTCAACTGTCGTCCCAGGGCAGGTTATTTAAAAGCAAATTGAAACTGACAATGCCGACAGACAGACAATGTTTACATTGTAAAGTAAACCAAAGACTGTCTGTATATTTTTGGGGATAGTGTTTTTTTTTTCAGGAGCATTTGTTTGCCTTCTATGAATCATTACATTGCAGACCTAGTATTTTAAATATCCAGTATTAGCATCAGTCACATTACGTAAGTCCAAAGCACACGGTCGTGTCTGAGCAGATCCCAAATAATGTTTTGGAATTTTGACATCCAAAATAGACTTGAGTACGAAGATAGCAGAAAAATGCAGCCCGCTACATTGGCGTTCCGTGTGCTTTGCTCCTTTAAAAACATCATGATCCTATTTCTTTTTTGGGTTGCGCTACAAATATCCACCGAAACTCACACTCTGCGTGCTATTGGATTCAAACCCTGTTTTCATGTAATAAGTACACAATGAAGACAATGAAAGGAAAACATTAGGTCAACTAAAACTGGATAATCAACACTTATGAACCACTAAATCCTGTGTGCCAAAATCATTAATCATGCCAAAGCAGTTATCATTATGAACCACAAGATGAATGATTGCATATGTTCTGTTGTGTTCCAGTCGCTGTTTGAGAGGCAGGGGATGCTTCTCCATGGAGGACTCCACCCTGGGGTCGAGAGAGGTCACATGCCAGTACCAAAGGGCATGTCAAGGACCAAGTCATTTGGTAAGACAATACACCCAACGTACTTTGACATTCTTGCTATTATACTGACAGAATGATCTGACTGCCTAGACATGTCATGGCATATTATGGAAGAAATATATTTGATCAGATTCAGAATCACATTTTATTTTTACTTTTAACTTCACCTTCTTACATGTTGAATGGCACTGATTTGTGTATGAAATGTCACCACAGAAATAATAATAGTACTTACTTTACTTATTACTGCAAATTGAGAATATGATCCTAAGAGTCTCAGAGCTACTGTGCTATGTCTGAGTGTTGTGACTTCCTGTCCACAGGAAGTCCCAGAGCTACTATGCCAAGTCTTGGTGTAGTGACTTCCTGTCCTCAGGAAGTCCAAGAGCTACTTTGCTAAGTCTGGTTGTGGTGACTTCCTGTCCTCAGGTGCAACCGAGGAGGACCGTCTGTCGGCGTTGGTAGCCGAACACCGCTTCCCCCGGAGCTCCTCCATGACCGACAGCCTCCGGGACCACATCCCACCCCACGCCATCCCTCCCCCGCCTCAGGGTGCGCCCCCTCCTCCCCCCTCCCTCTACTACCAGGACACTTGCCCTCCCCCTGGCTTCTGCCCCCCTCCTCCTCCCACCCGGACCCAGAGTCAGGGCCACGACCCTGGAGGGCGCTCCAGCTTTAAGCCCTCATCCCTGGACTTGCCCTACGAGGCAGCCCATCGGCAGGCCTCGCACCTGGAGAGGCAGAAGAAGGCCCGCTCTATGATCATCCTGCAGGACTCCTCCCACCTCCCAGTGGAACCCACAGACATTCCCCGCCCAGCTGCTACTACGCCACCTGAGCGAATCAAAAGGAAGGGCCGGGTGATTGACAACCCCTATGCTAATGTGGGGCAGTTTAGTATTGGACTGTACACACCCACTAAGCCCCAGAGAAAGAAAAGCCCCCTGGTCAAACAACTGCAGGTATTTTACTTAGTTCATTACTTTAAATTAAAATGCATAGTAACATAAATCATGAATGAAACTGGAGGTTGCATAGCTGTCCTGTTCTTAAGACTCAACTTTAACAAATCGAATGGTTTCGTATGTTGAATTGTTGGAATAATTTCTTCTTGCAGGTGGAGGATGCCCAAGAAAGAGCGAGTTTAGCATTAGCTACTGCCCATTCACGAGACACCTCACCCTCAGGACGACTCCCAAACACTCACAGTCACACACACACCAGCCGCGCAGACTACTACCAGCAGCAGCTGATGGCGGAGCGAGACCGAATACGCCTCCAGGGAGAGGCTCTGCTGCAAGGAAAAGGCCCCTTCGCAGCTGCAATCGCCGGAGCAGTCAAGGACCGCGAGCGGCGCCTGGAAGAGCGGAAGAAGTCCACCGTCTTCCTGTCTGTGGGAACGCTGGAGGGGATGTCCGCAAGCAGCCCGGAAGCCCACTCATTGACGCCGTCCCGCTCAGTCGACGAACGCATGCTCAGCCGAGAGCTGGGGCAGTTGCCTCCGCCTGCCCTGGCCCTGAGCCCCTCGCCCAGCGGGACCACCTTCATCCATCCGCTCACAGGGAAGCCGCTGGACCCCAACTCTCCGCTGGCTCTTGCGCTGGCCGCAAGGGAGAGAGCACTGACCTCTCAAAGCCAGTCCCAGTCCAGCAGCCCAGAGCCCAGGACTAAACAAGAGCGAGTGGGCCAGGGCGGAATATTCATGGGCATCCAGACCAAAGAGTCTCAACTGGGAGGAGGGGACCAGGCATCTCCCCCATTCTCCTCCCAAACCTCCAAGGTAGGTGGGTATGGATCCTCGTTAGGGGCTATGTTATCTCCTCAGTCCACCAAACCCCTGTGGTCCTCGTCCTCTTCTCCTGTATTGCTCAGACAAGACCTGGAGGGACGAGCGGAGGAGATAAAGGAGGACAGAAGGGCTGAGGATAAGAAGACCATGTTGATCAGTATTCTGGATACGTCCCAGCAGAAGACTGCAGGTCTCATCATGGTGCACGCGACGAGTAATGGTCAATCTTTGGGGGCGGGTTCAGAACCTGAGGCCACGCAGGCCCCAACAGCCACTGAACAGAGCAAAAGCCCCCGGGAGAAATCCCCCAGTCCCACAGCCTCACAAATACAAACCCAAATTCAGGCCATGCCCCAGATCCCGCATTCTGCTAGCCCAGTCCAACAGATGGCCCTTGCTCAAGGTAGCTCTGAGGAGGACGTGGATCCATACACGGTGACCCTGCCGGCCGCCATGTTGTCTTCGAGTGATGAAGAAACCCGAGAGGAGCTGCGTAAGATCGGCGTGGTGCCACCACCAGATGAGTTTTCAAATGGGCTGCTGGTGAAGGCTCAGGGGACCCCTTCGTCCCAGACGACCCCTGCCACCTCCCCCACCACCCCTTCAACAACACTGACACCCCAAACCCCATCAACCCCGACCACCCCCATGTTGACCCCCACGCAGCCTCAGCCCCTCCACCCCCTACCGTCGCCCAGTACAGCAGCTGTCTCAGGGAAGCCCTCTGAACCTCTGGAGCCCCCGCCTGTGGGAGAATCCAGCTCTGCAGCCGACTCCGGCATGGAGGAGACCGACACGCGCAGCTCCAGTGAGCGGGAGCGAGACCACCACCTCGAGACCACCAGCACCGTCTCCACCGTATCAAGCATGTCCACGCTCTCCTCAGAAAGTGGCGAGCCCGCCGACACCCAGACCACACACACCTCCTCCTATGACGGGCAGACCTTCATGCCCGACAAGCCACCAGTGCCTCCCAAGCCACGACTAAAGTCCCAGATAGGAGGTGGAAAGGGCCCTGTGACCTTCAGGGACCCCCTGCTGAAGCAGAGCTCCGACAGCGAGCTGCTGTCCCAGCAGCAGGTGGCGGCTTTGGCTGCCGCGGCAGCCGGGGGGGCGTCGTTGGCCGCAGGTGGATCCGCATCGGTGTCTGGGCTTGCTCCAACAAGGCCGCGATACCTCTTCCAGCGCCGGTCCAAGCTGTGGGGGGACCCAGTGGAGCCCCGTGGGCCTGGAATTGGGCTAGGTGTTGGGAGTTTGGGAAATCTAGGTGGGCTTGGGCTAGGGTTGGGACCAGATGAAGCAGGAAAACCATCCGTCATGGGAGAGCTGAGTTCAAGGCTCCAGCAACTCAACAAAGACACAAGGTCGCTAGGAGAGGAACCACTGGGGGCATCTCTGGATCCTGGCAGGAAGTCTCCAGTGACAGGAGCCCGGTAAGTTTAGTGCATGAAACCTAGTTCAAAATATGCAAGGAACAGAGATTAGGGTTTTGTGTTTTCATTTATTTTTAAATTAGGCTGTTTTATATATTCCACTAAGCACTTTGCTGTAATGGTATGTAGCACTCAGGGCAAACGCCACCAGCTAACTGTAACCACTAAATAGCAGTAGTAACAGCTAGCTGTAGCCAATATATATCATTAGCCACCAGCTAGCTATCATTAGCTACAAGATTGCCATAGCAATCAGTTAGCTTTAGTCATCAGATAGCATTAACGTCCCAGGCTATGCTAGTAGTTTGTCCTCCTTCTAATACTTCACATAATTATCTGTCAGCTTAGTAGGCTATATAATATATAAACAATTTAAAAAGCTATACTATTTGCTGTTATTTAGTGTGGGTTTGTGTTTTACAATGAAGTCCTTTATATTCCCACAGATGTGAGAGGGACACCGAGGAGTGTAAACCTTAAGCTTATATCTGCTAGGGTAAATGTACACTTTAAATTAGCCTTTTTCCCTAACAAACCAACGGACTTATCCTATTGAAAAGTAGGTTTCACTTTGATGCATTTTATCTAATTACTAACTGTTACCTTGTCTGCATCATTCAATGTTGCTTTTGGACAAAATATCTTTAAGAGTTCTACCTTAGCTCGTTTGGGTCAGTTTGACATTCGACTAAACACATGGAAATACATTTTGGAAAGAAAAAGACCATACCACTTAGACACATTAACCTTTCAGGAATTTCATGCCATTCATTTCCTGTCAAAAACTCTGGATCATCTTAAATATCATCGTATGCATGCATGCATGCATACGTGCACTTCGATAGTCAGTCATAAGTCAGTTTTTTGCAAACAAGGTAACACTAGCCAGATGGATATGCATTATCTCTATGCCTCTTCTCATTCATTAAAGTGTGAACCGTCATGCTCATCTATGAGTACTGCTTCATATGGGTGTTGTTAAAAAGCTTCAACATCAACTCCTTTTCTTCAAAAATATTGTGGGGAAGTTGGACCAATGACGTCAGTGGACCAATCTAGAACACAATTTCCAGACAAATTACATAACACCGTGAATTTCCTCAGAACACGCGTATGAAGCAGTACCCTCTTATATTAGAAAATAGTATGACGGTTCCCCTTTAAACACCTCTCTGTAGAATTCTGACCTTTGACCCCTGCTAGCTTACCCTAGCTAACCCTCACACCCCTTCACCTCAGAAAGTACAGACCCCCTGTGCTTTTCCAAAAAAACGTGTTCCTTTAATAAACAGTGCATCCTTTTATCAGCTGCTCCTTACAGTCGTCACTGATTGCGATGTAGCTGTCACCTTATCACCCTCTCCAATTTACTAATTACGTTAATTTACTAATTTACTCCAATTATCTATTACTAGTCTACGTTATCTATCATCAGTGATAACATCTGTGAGCCATCATGATGTACCTTTTAGGAGCATTGGAAAATGGAAATACTAAAGCAGTCAACCAGAATAGATATTCTCACAGAGCATTTCACTCAGTAATAGCTGACGGATGTCTATGCCCTTTGTAACAGATAACCTTCAAATTATTGCTCTTGAATCTTAACGACAGCACCTTTAATGACTCACCCTGAGCACATATGTGAGATGAGTCTTTTGGACATGTTGTGATGCTTTTGAAACACATACAGTGTCCTTGTTTTGTCAATATTCGCACCATGCTGAAGGGTTAAAACCCCCTGAACATGTACTTACTGTTACTAGGGCTGCTTTAACTACATTTGGTTAAAATCATAATACATAATTGAAACTGTTTTAGAAACATGCTTGTATTGAATGTAACTGTAAATGTGGGTTACATTTAAACATATAATCCTTTTGTGTGTTAACAAAACCATGACATCTTGCAAGATACCTTGTTTTAAATGTAAAGGAATAAAGAAGATGGGTTCCTATGGGAATAGTGAAACCTGCTCAGTGTAACTCAGGAAAGAAGCCTCTGTTGGTCTTCACTCGTTGGCTCTACTGTGTTTCAAAATGGTAGAAAAAATCAAATATGTGGATGAGTAACAGATCTGTTCCTGTCCTTAGCTGCCCCTGGTTAAAATGAGCCCCCCACATTTGATGTTTGTAATCTTGAGTAAATTGAATCAAAGGTATTTTGACTCTTTATCTTCATATTGAAGATAATGTGCTTTTGCATCTGCATCATATAGCTACACCTGTGATTGGTGTTAATCCTTGCAGTTCATCTATGACGGAAGAAGTACAGCCATGCACACTATTGTCTTCCTTCCTTCCTTCCTTTCTTCCTTCCTTCTGCTTCTGTACGTCCACTTTCTGTAATAACACAAATACTATAAACACTATTTGTTCAGTCCTTCATATGACCTCTCATAAATGCCTTCCTAACATGCTTCTCTGTTCTGCCATCTTCCCATGCTGTGTATCCCTAGCTGTGGCTTATCCAAACACCTGTGTTGGCCATTTTGATTTATGCTATCCTTCTTGGTTCACTGTTCATGTATTGATGTTATTTTGATTGGTTATGTTTTGCTTTTGCTTGCTTGCTTGTTTGTTTGGTTTTTTTTGTTTGTGGGCTTATATGCTTAATTATATTTATGTATACATTTATTTACGAATAATCTTTTGTGAGGAAACGCTATTGTACCTGACACTGTAAAATAATTAACGTGTTTTGGAAAAGTTGATATACAATATGCATTGAAACAAATTGGACAGATAGAGTCATACTTATCTGTTAGATATGTGCACGAATATATATTTTTCTCAGACTAACATTTAAAGTAGAAAATAACCCGAAATACAGTGAATTTAGCCCTGCTTCAATTATTTTGTTGTTTATTTTGTCTTTTGTTATTTGGTCATTTTGTGCAGTGTTTGATATGTGAATAGTGTGTTCATTTCTATCCCACGGGGCTTGCCGATCAGACTGGTTTATCGTCCATTTAACTCTGCTGTCACTGTAGTTCAACACATCTAAAATACACACACACACACACACACACACACATATATAAAGAGAACGTATTTACCACAGTAACACTCAGATGTACCATGCACGTGCATTCCAACAGTAGAGTAGAGAAGACACACAGATGGCAGCAGAGTGGAGTCTGAAGAAGTCTGGTCGGCCGGCTGCCACCATACAGTGACGCTAACATTCTCTCCCATTACTCTCTCTCTCTCTCTCTCTCTCTCTCTCTCTCTCTCTCTCTCTCTCTCTCTCTCTCTCTCTCTCTCTCTCTCTCTCTCTCTCTCTCTCTCTCGGCTCACCTTGCATGCCCCGCCCTGCTGCTCTGATCTGATTGGTCTAGAACTGACTGTGCACCCAGGAGGCTGGGACAACTGTGTAAGTGCGCATGGATCTCATGTAATATCCACCAGCGTACAGTACTAGTCGTAGTAGTAGTGGTAGATCATCCCTGTAACCTTATCTCCGGACAATCTCGGTGCCCACACACATTCCAATGCATGAGAGAAGAAAACTTTAGGTCATATTCCATACCCCTCGCCGTATACCTGTATGATCTGTAGCCTAGTAAAGGACCACTTTTGGAATCCTGCCCAAGGTACGCTCTTGCCTTTTAAGAAATATAGATGACATTTTAGATGATAAAAACCAATCTGGTAACACTTAACAATTTGGGTACATGAATTAACCATGAATTAACATTTGTTAATGCAGTAATAAGCATTAACTCACTAATAAATAACTTGATTAACATCTAAGCAATGTGTTTAGTAATAATGGTATCATGGTCTTCATGTTTACTAATGTGTTCATGTTAACTAAGGTATTCATTTATACTTTATTTAATAGGGTTAGGGTTAACCCTAACCCTACCCCTCACCACTATGCTAATGCTAAAGATTATACTTATGACTGCATTAACTCATGTTAAATAATTGTTAATTAATGTACTTATTATAAAGTGTTACCAACAATACCAGTTTGAAGTATAAAATACACTTTAACACAGCAGCTCAGGGGCAGTATGGTTGTTTTAGTGGCGTTACTTTCTTTTACAATGTATGCAGAATAAGAACAGTGATCTCTACATTTTCTTCCATTTGTCATTGACGTTAATGGGAGCTGAGCTTTAGTAGTGGCATTCATTTCCTGTTGACGTTGCACTGTTTATTGTCTCCCAGTCATCTGTCCACTTGTTTCATATGATTTCAAATACAATATGTGGGTGTAGGTGTGGCATTTTGAGGTACAGTCATAAAATTATACAGATTGTTCTAGTGTCCATTTCTCATGATGCATTGCTTTCCCCAGATACATGCCCTGACCTGAACCTAACTCAACCATTTCTTCCTAAAGTTGAAATGATACCTAAACCATTTCCGACGCATCATGAAAACTGAACCTTAGAGAAGATACCCAATAGGGGAAGGAGAGAGAGAGCACTTTCATTGTTTTGTTTTTACATAAATTTCAAATGGTCATAAGTCTTTTCAGGGTAATAGTAACTTCATTAGCTCAATATTAAGCCATACCAGAAAGAAAGACATTTTCATAAAACTCAGGAATTGTCATTACACGTTATCACCCACTATACTTCATCATGCACATTGATATTTAAAATGTAAGAGCACCAATAAAGAACACTGTGACAGGTGTTGATATTGTGTACACTAGCCGTGGACAGATAAGACAGACAAAACTAGTATACAGAGAATATACTCACTAGAGACGAGACCATATGGACAGGTTTTAGACACAAGCCAAGACGAGGTGCAGAGATAGCCGAGACTGCAGATGAGCCAGAGATCTGGTTGGAAGTACTTTTATAAAATAGTATTCCAGGAGATATCTTGATGACCCAGACCTTAGGTTTGTATGCGACCACAAGGGCTACTGTAAATCTCTTTTAGTCACTAACCTCTGCCCTATACACTGTACATTACTTGAAATGTAAAGCTCTGTTTTTACTGTATGCTACATTAAAGTCGCAATGTGTAAGATTGAACCCCTCCCACTTAGTAGGCGGGACACTTTCAGTATTCCAAAAACTCAATAACAGTGTTCTGTCCACTCTTACTGGCTGGGCAACTGTGTGAAGCGAACTAGTGTAGCTCGGCTGGCTGGGTAGTGTGGGTGTGAGGGGTTTTGGGAGTGTCGATAGTACGATTACTGTAAACAAAGAGAGAGGTACAGGCTGGCCTGCTTTAAAAATATATATATATATATATCGGTTATAGGATGTGATTTTGTTGATAACATTGAAATCACTATCGATCAGCATTGATATGTCCAGATCATTTTAAGCTACGAGCCATTAGAAATGTTACACATTGTGACTTTAACCTATCGCTATATGATTTGAAAATGATGGTTTCACTCGTCTCCTGAAACATTTCTTTATCTCTGCAATTTCCTTACCAGACTTTTCAGCAGTCTAGGAGAGCTCCATACCATTTCCCAGAGAAGCTACGCCACCACATACGCCATCCGGCCCGGGGGCCGCTACCCTGTCACCCGACGCACCCTGAGCCCGGGCTCGCCCGACCGGGGCGACCCCCTCGGGCGCCTCCCCGGCTTTGGCCTGCCGACCTCGCCAACCACGCCTCCCCACACCATCCTGAAGACCTCCAGCCTCAGCCTGCCCCACGAGCCCAAGGAGGTCCGCTTCGTCATGAGGAGCTCCAGCGCCCGCTCCCGCTCGCCGTCCCCATCGCCCAGCCACTCCCCCGGGCTGGGCTCCCCGCTGCTAGCCCTCAGACCCTTCCACCAGAAGCCCCTGCACCTGTGGAACAAGTACGACGTGGGGGACTGGCTGGAGAGCATCAACTTGGGAGAGCACAGGGCAGGTTTCCAGGAGCACGAGATCGAAGGCTCCCACCTACCGGCTCTCACCAAAGATGACTTTGCGGAGTTGGGGGTGACCCGCGTCGGACACCGCATGAACATTGGGCGCGCGCTGAAGCAGCTGCTGGAGAGCTGACCCCTGCCCTAACGCCAGGAAATGTGTGTGTGGGGGGGGAATAGAGACAGATAGAGACAAAAAAAATAGAGGCACAGAAAGATGCGCCAGGATGAAGGAAAGAGCACTCTTCTTTTACTCTTCGCTCTGTTTTGACACTTTCTCATTGAGTTACATTTTCATGGAGACCCTGCAATCGTACCTTCCTCCTCATCCACGTCTCCCCCCCCCCCCCCCCCCCCCACCCCACCCCCACACAAGCAGCTCTAGACTTCAAGTCCTTCATACCATACATGGGAGGTCTGCATGAGCTCCAACTGCAAACATTTCTTTAGTCAAAACCTTTCATTATTCACACCCACATGTTCTCCAAGAAACCCCAACTCCTCTCCTCTCTACCTCTGCCCAGCGCCCCCCCCCCCCCCCCCCGCCTCCAAGTCTAGGGGGCCCCTAGAGGCCAACCACACCAACCACCACCACATTTCGAGTAAAAGAAGGGAGCAATCTAGTGTCTGAACAGAGAGTTCAGTTGCCTTTCAAAAGATATTTCTACTGATATGAATGACAGCTGAAGACACTGGCCTTTGCTCAGACAAAGTGTGTCATCTCTAACTGCTGTCGTTTTCAAACCTGCGACTTTGGAGCTTCTTCTATAGGAGACCACAGGAGATCATCTTGAGTTTCAGGATCCAGACTGTGCTATCTATTAACTATATTCGGAGAATGTTTAACCAACACTAGTGGCTTTTTACTTAATCAAACACTTGTTTTGTTTTTGTTTTTTCCAAAGGGAACATTATAGATCTACATATAAAGAATGTGATATACATATATATGTATATCCAAATAGCTTTGAAAAGAAAAAACACAATGTTACAAAGAAGAAATATGATAAATAAAACTGCACCTGTGTTTTGTTTCTAGTATAGAGGGCCAAGAGAAGATTTATTTCACCAATAATTTACTAATTTCTACTAATTATATACATATATATATATATATATATTTGAAATAAAATAGTATATAGATATATTCAAAAGGTTTTTGTCAAAGTAAACAAAAAAAACGAAAATACATGACAATGGTCATACACAATCATATATATATATATACATGATCAAATCTGATCTTTACTCGTGGTCACAGTAGCATGGCAAGTTGCATCATGACTCGGAAAGAGAGCGTTCTTTGTTTTCTTTTCTTACGGTCTTCCTTCGTACACAAGGGCATCCCGAAATGTGAGGCCACGCCCATGGCAGGTTCCCCTCCCCATTGCCTGGACACAGCTCTTAAGTGGTGTGCTTTTTCTTTCCTTCCTATTTTTCTTTTATCCATGAGGGTTTTTCTGAAGCGTATAGCCAGGGAGGTAAAAGACTAGTCTAGCCACCACGGGCCCATCAGGCACCACTCAGGGATGGAGCGTGGGGATCATGTTAGGAAGAGAGAGGGCTTGGTCATGTGGTGGACACTTGCTGACTTTATTAGCCTCTGTTTACAATCGTATTCGTGAAGTATAGGTTTAAATCCCCAAGTCTGACCGGTTTGAGTCCAGTCCAGCCCCATGTGTGCTCCTTTGTAGTGCTTTGTCAAACTAGGAACAAAATGGTGACCTCCATTTTACAGTGCTGTATACCCCGGTTATGGAGGGACAAAATTAGTTAATATCTTATCACAAGTACAGAGGTACAGGCAGTGCTACGTTTTGACAGCAAAACAGTCAAGCCTTGGCAAGAAATAAGCCTAGTGCATTTTTTATAAAGATATCTACTATTTTGCCTAATTTATTTCTCTCCAAACCCCCCCCCCCCCCCCCCCCCCCCCCCCCCCCCCCCCCGCATCAGCTTTATTATAAAAAATGAGACAACAACAGATCCCGCAGTGGTTTGAATCAGCTTACAGTCTGTGCCTTGGCAGAACAGCATTGCAGGTCATTTAACTGGCATGCATTAGGCTCTTGGGACGGGGAGTCTTCTGCCTGAACAAGGTCTGAACAATACACACACAAAATCTGCAATTGTAATCAAAATGAGTAGCCCCTGCTGCCAGTGAGAACCAGTGAGTTTTATTCATGCAACAATGATTTGTCTGATCCAGAGCCACTTCTCAAAGATAAGGTGGGAGATCCACCACTACCACTAACAACTACTCTAGATCAGCGCCGTCCGACCAGTAGGCCAAGAGTAATGGCAAGGACATTGGATCTTTCCCAAATCGCTTTTGGTTCATTTTAATTTCTACCACTTTTTGCGGAGGGGGGCGGGGGGTAGAGAGGGATTTGGTTCTTTGTAATGTTGTGTAATGTTGTAGGAATAGCACTCACTGCCTCACTGTGACATCGCTGATGAGTTACTTTATTTTATTTTGTATTCCAGTGCTATGATCTTCAGACTGAGTTGGAGTTGATTGGTTTCTGTTTGTTTTTATTGATTTGTTTGGATTGTCATTTTTCCTCTTTGATTGTTTGATTTATTGCCCTCCTACACTGTGGGTAGATTTTGTAGCTTGTGGAACATGATACTTTTATCACTTCTTTGAATTTTAGAGTGAACCAGACAGGAAAAGAAAATACTAATGTACTGTCTATTGCAACATACTTATACTTGTAAATATGAACAAAATACAAATATTTGCTTTTTATATTAATCAGAAGCAATGTATATATGATAGATTTCATATACATTTTTCGAAAAACAAAAAATACATAGATCTATATATGAATGTTTGGCATATATGCATAGTTATTCACCTTCTGAACAAAGGTGTGCAGATTTTATTCTTTCTATGAACTCTTGAACTTTTGAACTCTGAACTATGAACTAGGGGATGATTTGCACAAAACAAGGTGCTAGCATATAAGCCACTCATCGTCAAAGCGCTCACCTGCATCTGGAATCCTAGAATTGAATAGTATGCGTACTCTTCACCGTTCATACGAGACAGAGACAGAGACTATAGTTTATTGATAGGGTTTAAATCTTTTAAACTAATCCACAATAGCCTTACTGTATCCCCAGAGAGACTCCCGGTAGAGGCTGTGTAAAACATAACACATAACAACTCAAACAACATTCATGAGCAGCAAGTATTTAGTAGTAGTAATAATTGCCCAGCTTTTTGTACTTCCTGCAAAGCAATTTCACCTTTAAAATGTGGAGTATAATAATTAAAAGAATGAATGAGCGAGAGGAGAGAATCATGTGTATGGAGAGAGGATCTTGTGAATTTGTACATAGTAGGCTACTCTCCTTCACAATGTGACACTATTACACTTCTCCACACCCAGAATGCATCTGAGCTTTCACTCCACCACAGCTACCTGGCTACTCCTTTTTCGTTTTTCAGACCTTCGGTTTGTGAGTTTTAGGTAGTTTTAGCCTGTGCTTCACAGGGTTATCTGAAGAGGAAGCAACATAAACAAAAGAAAAAATGTGCCAAAAAATGACAACTGTATATTTCTTCTTTGCTTTACGACTACCTTAGTTATAATGTTCCTGAGCTATTAGACTCAATAATATGGTGCCATCTCCTGGAAATCTTGAGAACTACAGACATTTTTAGATCCATTATATGTACAGCACCTTTTCTGGTGTGAATGGTCATTTTTATGTTTTCTGAGAATCCCACTTTGAGATTTGTATCAAAATCTCAAAAAGTCATTATTATTGCAGGGTTTGGCGAAGGTGTGGTTTAACTGTGTTCAGGGTTGTTATACAGTTTGAAAACACAGATATAGAAGAACACAATACACATGTTGAAACTAGAAAGGCATGGAGGACACAGCCAACAGGACTCCTGATTGTTTGTGTACCTTCACCTCAGAGGCCGTTAGGGAAACATCACTCACTCTTAATGAGTTTACTAGAGAGTTACTTTTGAGTTACTTTTTTAATCAATAAAGCACAAACTACATGGTGTAGAGGGAGTGGCGTAATCTTTTTAACAACCCACTGGATTCTGATATTATCATCAGCCGGTGTTAATTTTCTCATCGTTTATGGTCTCCTTTTTTGCACTGTGAAGCTTAGAACAGTGGACATGTCTCTGCAGCGCTTCAGCCCTTCTCCCTTCCTCGACGCAACTCAACGGTCAAACCAACTTAAGAAGCTTCCACTAGACCATGAGGCCATCGAAAAGGCTTCATGTGGCCTCTTTAATCTCTCTAATCCGTAATCTGAAACCCTTCCTCATACGTGGAAGTTAGTAAAAGATGCTATTAATAGAATGGAAAGTAAACTTTCTCATTTCCATGCAAAGCAAGAAAGGCTTGGGAAAGGGTTGAGGTTGGGGGGGGGGGGGGGGGGGGGCTGTAGCCAGATCTGAGATATATCCACCACAGAGATATATGTTTGTTATGTTACGTAATAAATTTATAATTCAAAGTTGAACTCCGTCATTGTCTTGTTCTGCTAAGGAAGTGTGTGAAATTGTGTGTATGAAGCGAGAACAAACCCAATCAAGACTGATGGCAAAATACCAAAAATATCTATAGAAATATATATATACATATATGGGCCTATAGATAGATAGAGATCTACATATGGATAGGGATATGGCTTGTTTTGCTGTTGTCGTTCTCTTGTGCGCCTGTTGCAGGTATGGTTGAGTGGGGTCGTAGCTAAATGACATGCCCCCATGCGGACCAGGGGTATTTGAGAGCAGTCTCCCTATCGGTGTAGGTAACGGACTTTGGTACATGCAAACATATGTAGCTAGCTATAGACCCTTTACACAGATGATTCATCCTAGGACAAACACAGGTGTCACGCATACGATTTGTTGTGTCTACTCCTTTTATGTACCAGGGCAAACATGACACCTCTGTGCAAAAGGTTTATTATATTAAAACTGAACAACTAAACATTATATACACCTTTTTTATTATGTTAAATCAAGTCATATTTTAACAATAACACGACAGTAGCTAAAACACCTGGATCCCTAGAATAATTGCACACATCACTCCACTCAAACATCAGGTGTCCCTGCGAGGAGTAGTCACAATCCCAGGCACTGTTTGCTTTGTGTGTATGCAGTGCACTACACACATCTCCAAACTTCACATTTCCATTACGGTTCACAAATGACCAGATAAACATTGAATTGGTATTGTGATACATACAAATGTACTGGTCTTAATGTAAATATAGTATCGCACGTTACACAAAGAATATGAGGTCTACATGCAACGCCACCCTGGTCAACATCTTTAAAGAAGAGCAGCACTACGGTAAACACACAACTTCTCCTGAGCACTGTAGCTACAGGCTGACCACTAAGAGTCACAAAGAATATTCTTCACGGCAGTGTTGAGATAAAACAGTCACAGTTGTAAATGAAAATCCAGGTAAGGGATTGAAAAGCATCTACTGACAATCCTCCCTGCTGTGGTCGCTGTTCTGTAGGCATGCTCCATGCATGGTGGGTTGGGTCTCTATAGAGGACCGTCAATATCCTTTAAGGCCAGGTTGGGGCTGTCTGACTTCACCGCATCACAAGTTGGGTCTTCTTTTTTCTCAAGCTCAAAGTTCTGAAAGTCCATAATAAGACACAGTAAAGTTAATTTAGATATTTTTATAGATATATAAAATATATATATATATATATATATATATATATATATATATATATATATATATAAATGATAGAGAGTGCCTTTTATATAGGCAAAAACAGTACTCTTTGTAGCCCTCCACTCCCTTGAATAAAACTCTTCCATATGATTAGAATGAGGTTGGACTGCGTAACAAATGTAAACATGACCATTGGGCTGGTAGATTTGGGATAAACTTGATCCTTGGGATCACAATATAACAACTAACAAAGTACCTCAAGTTCCTGCATGACTTCATCCATGAAGTCGCTGGGATTTTGCTTATAGTCCACGGCTCTCTTGATCATTTCCCTGAACATCTGTTGTCAAGACAAGACAAGAAGTGATTATATTTCATGTTACTATATGAATAGAAATCAGTAACATATTAGTTAAGATAACTCAATTTGAAGATTAATGGTGCAGTGTGTAAAATTTAACAGCATTAAGCAGATTTGTTAGTGGATTGGAAGTATGTTTTATTAGTGTATAATCCCATGAAAATAAAAATCTTGTTTTGATACCTTAGAATGAGCCCTTTAAATCTACATAGGGAGCGGGTACTCTTTCAGACTAAATAATGAAATACAATTTATATCAAGGAATCTATCAAGGAACCTCATCATTTGACACTTGGCTACTCGATGCTGTCCTAGCATTTTGTAAGTACTTACTGGCACCTTACAGGCCACCGTAGATTCTCGTACGTCATTGGAAAGGGAGTGGTGAAGGGAGGGGTAGGGGGATATTCAGTTGGTTTCAATCTGCAACCTTACCACTGGAGGCCTACACACTCTACCTTTAAGTTAGGTGGTGGACGGAATGGGGTGTGTAGACCTATGACATCAGAAACATCACCTTCACTACATTTGTTCCGTTGGCTGCAGACACAAAGTAGAAGGGGAGTCCCTGCTTCTTGCCGAAGTTGAAGCTTTTTTGGGTCACCTTGAGGTCAGCTGTGGACATAATGAAACATTAAGCCAGTTATTCTTCACCATAACCTTGCCTCTTGAACATCTCACTTAATCAACAAATGGAACCAAAGCTTCTCTGTTCTGAGGGTAGTGAGACATGCTGACTCAGAGTGGTCAGAAAATATAAAGAGTTACGTTACAAAATATTATTCTTAAATGCAATGTCCAAAATATGTTAGATATTCCATTCTAAGATATTGTGTCTGCATACAATCAGCATGTTTAACAGCTATGAAATTGCTAACCCACCGTCGATTTTGTTGGCTACCACACAACATGGAATTTCCGGTCTGTACTCTCTTAGCTCCTTGTACCAGCTGGTTAGGTTCTTATAAGTGATCTTTCTCTGGACATCAAAAACCTTGAAGAAAACCCAGGAAACAGTTTAGCAGTCTGTACGACAAGAAAAATGGTATTGCATTTGGAGTGGTAAGACATTAAACATGGTAGGGTACTTGATGTGATACGACACATACAGTAAACAGTAGGGCATTTGGAGCGGTAGGACACTAAACATGATAGGGTACCTGGTATGGTAGGACTAGATCTTCTATGAGTTGTTCTATGATTTGGTTTGTTAATATATATATATTCCATTACATTTTGTGTTAGTCTCCATTAAGCACCGTGAGTGGACAATTTCAGTTGTAATTCAAACCTTATTAAAAACTAAATAAAACACGCCTGTATAATACATTTTAATGTCTAACCCTTCTTTATTCTTGGTTATTTCCCACACACCCCTAGACTTTTAGTGGACTGCTGTAACTGCCAGCCCTGCTACATTTCAGAGGCACATTTCTTACCATGATACAAGCGTGTGCTTTATGGTAATATGACGGATGCATGCTCAGGAACCTCTCCTGGCCGGCGGTGTCCCAGAAATCTGCAAGACAGAACCAAACCAGGGGACAACAACATTGAATGAGCCAACTGTAGAACCTGCCTTCCTTATTCGGTTCTATATAATACATTTGATCATTTTCCCCGAAAGAGAAGCCGAAACCTACCAACCATGACGGACTTGTCTTCTACAGTAGTCGAGTACTTGTAGAGAGTCAGAGCATATGTAGACACCTGTTGTGGGCGACTGGAGCAAAGTTAAGAATCGTATCCACTCATGGGCTATGAGGTAAGATTTGATCATTTGAATAAGACGTACTCACCTCTGAAGTCCTTAAGCAGAAATCAAGGATTAATCATGTCTACTTTTTGAACACACGGATAAAACTTAAAGGATACTATTCGTCCATAAGAAACCTCTCCATCAGCCTAAATCAACGAGAAACAGCCACGACCAACATGCATAAATATGACATAGATGTATACACAATATGAATACATTTAGAAATGCATAGATCGTTATTGTTTCAGGGCATGTGAGGATAAAGTCACTACTTACTTTGATTTACCCACAGCACTGTCTCCTAAACAAATGATCTTGACTTGCTCGTCAGAATCATATTTCTCCTGGTCCAATTCAGGGATGCTGCTGGCGTCACCAGCCATTGTTCCCTCACTTCAGTGAATGGGCTAAATGGACGTGTTGACGACAGAATTGGTCCAAGGTTGCAGTGTTATGTATCCTGACTATTTGTGCTGCCAATTTAGCTTCCCTCTGGTTAGCTAACGAAACGTCGCATCGGATTGTTCATGAATGATACCGTTGAATTAACTTGTTCTTCATCCATGTATGGCCAACTCTTTAGTTGGAGGACACTGTATTATTAGATAAATTGTCATTCATCGTATTAAATCATACCGAAGACTCATAGTCCCTGTAACGTTACCGTTACATTTGCATCGCACTCGCCCCATATGAATGTAATAACAGTTAATACTTGGCTAGCGAGGTCGATAATTTCGTTAATAGCCTTAAAACGACAACCAGCATTGAAATATCGGCTAATTTGTTGCGTAAGTAATGAAAAGGAGAACGCATCACATCGTTTCTACCTATCTTGATTAGAATTAGGTTTGCAGTTTTGGTTTCTATGCAACGGAGACGCTCGAAGGACCACTCGGCCACACGTCACGAATAAGTTGGTCCTAAATGGTGCCTGTCAAAAAAAAGCTATGTACTGTAGTTTGATGGCCTTTTTGTGGTCCACAGCGTCAACTACACATAGATAATGATTACATTTCCAGAAACATTCTTACATTGTTAAGAAGATGTTGCTTTATGTGAACATACATATTAATAAATCAATAAATTAAATAATCAATCATGTTTTCACAATTTTAAACAAAACAACGAAAAAGCTCATATGGTATGAGTCTGTGCCAAGCTTTTTTTCTCAACGTTTTATCTTGAACTAAGAAAAACTAAGAAAAATAAGCACAAAGAATATTGTGAGAACACAGATGTCTAATTGTGAGTCTATTCATTTCGATGTCCAGGCATAAAATTTTGAGGTAGTTGTGATCACATAGATGTTGTCCCAATAATATACTGTATATAGGCCTACCATATGGTGTGACACAGTGACTGTGGGAACTTCTCATCATGTTAAAGAGTGGACACGCATACGTACATTGACCTTCACTTCTTATTTTGTTTCCGTTCCACTTCCACTTTTCCACTCATTGGACTGCAAAATTATCACCTAATTTCTAGAAAGACTACAACTGGAAGGAACCCCCTAAATGCAATATATGAGCAGTGTATGGGGTTTATCAAGATTGTGTCATCTTAAAATAGGCCATTGGTGGTGCTAACAACAGCAACACCAATGGATAAGTTGGGTTTTGAAGCTGTAGGCTCCCAATACTGATAGAATTGCCATTGTGGGCAATATACAACAACGACAACATTCACTGAGCTGATGCTAAAGCTACACTAAATCATACACACACACTAGCACTGTCATCGTGTATTTAAAAAACCTGTTTCCATCTCCCTCGCATTTCTTTATGGACACTTTGCAACTTTTCCATAACAGCCAGGTGTGTGGCATTCTGTTGGCCTTATCACCAGTGTAGATGCAGTTGGCTGTAGCGATGTTTCAATGTGTGCTTCACACCACTGTCATATTATGTGTTTATCTCCTCATGCTCTCTGTGGCTCCCGGTGTGTGAACACAGAGACCGCTCCTCTTCTCCCATGAGGGGCTACCTCATCCACAGTCCTCTGCCACACTGTGAAACAGAACCAGCTCAGCGTGAGGACACACACGCACACATACACTCTGGACACACACACGCACTGTGGTGGAAAAATGACTCAAGGCCCATCCTGAGGTCAGCTTGCTAAAACTAACAAATTCCGATATGCACACTACAATGGCCTATCTGTCTTTTCAAACTTTCTACCTCCCCACAGATGTCCGTTTATCCTGTATTCCTGTATGGTGCCCTGTTCCCATATGAGAAAACTCATTTTTCTATAACAATCTGTGCCTGGCCTTGACTGTATGCTCTCTTCCTAAACCAGGTGTCCAGCTTTAATTGGGCATTATAGACAGTCCAATGGCGCCATCTAGTGTCATATCTGAGATACTGTTTGCCTGACTTTATAAGAAGGCGTCCCTCCTGTCTTCGGGGCGCCCTTTCTCGAGAACTCTGCTCTATGCTGAGTTGCCTTTGAAACTGTGCCTTTTGCGTGCTGCAGCGTGTGAAATAAAATCATTTACGGATATCCATTTGTCTTAGCCTTAATCGAGCCAGCCACCAGTCATCTAATTTTCCACAACAACACGCACACACGCACAGACTCACTCACTCACACATTTACACACTCACACACTCACGCAGACACACACTGTATTGGTGTATTTCTCTTATTCAACACAGAGCTTGATTGTGTGTTGTGTGAATGTAAGTAGATACATATGTGATATGTTGTAGTTTTGGTTCTTGTTTTGGTGAAAACAGGAACTACAACATACCACACACATGTGTATCTACCTATGTCCATTCTATATGTTTGAGCTTCTTGTCTAGTTACCTTGTTTGTGAAAAAGAAAAAAGAACAGAAAGACAGAGTGAAGAAGATTCAAAATAGTCAGACAGTGATTCATCATTCACCTTTTCTGATTCTCTCGCTCTCTCTCTATCTCGCTCTCTCTCTCTGCAGGACTGCACAAGCGTCCGAGGGCTCGGCATTTAGCAGTGCGTGCAGATGCTTCTCCAAAGGTCACGGCTTCATCACACCAGCCGAAGGGGGCAGTGACATATTTGTCCTCATTTCTGATTATGCCAGCTGTATTGAATTTCATGGTTGTGATCTAACACAGGTATAGCTCATCACATTCTGGTGCTACAACAGACATAAATAAAACCGACCTAATGTTAAAATTACAGGAACAGGAAGTTACTTTACCTTACTATTGACGACCCTTGAGAAGGGTCCATTGGGCCTTCAGACATGTAAGTGAAGGGGGCGTGAGAGGGCGGCAGCTGGCAACAAGGGGACATAGGGTGGGGCAGCGCAATTGCAGACAGATGCAGCTGTGAGTGATGAGCTTAATGAGTCAGGGACATTATATACTCATGTCTGTTGTGCTTCTCCTGCACAGTGAGACTTGATCCAGAACACGTCTGAAATCAGGTTGTGCAGCAGCAGACGAGGACGTTGTTTTGTCGCCGTGTTGGAAGTTCACGGGAGACAGGATAGTTTATTAGCCGGATGTGGTCACTCAGTGTTGCATCGTCAGCACAATATACTATTTCCAGGCAGAAGCACCTCCTGTTTGTTCCTGGTGAAGATATGTTGTAATAATGGTATTCGGGAGGTAGATTTACCTATAAATCTGAGAAGTTCACTTTCATTTTATAGCAAATTAGTGTATGTATTTTCTGAAAATTGTATAATGGGCTGAAACTATTACAATGAGGGAAGAATTTATATTGAAATATGATCAGCTTGAAACACACTGTTTGGTTACTGAACTTGCCTTTTGTTTTTGTTGTTGCTAATACATGTAGTTCTCTGATCTCTGATTTAATCATTCTTCAGACTACAGCCAAACGAAAAACACACCGAATTGGTTATGTCATATTAATATAATTCGAAGACTGTTAAAGTTAAACCATTCTAACTTCAAATAAAAGTTGACATAAAATAAATAATATTTTCCATAAAATGTGTAGGCCTACTTGTTTAGCCTACTTGTGCCCATAACGATGATTTTGCCTATTCTACCCAGTGCTTATGTGGGTAGCACCTCATCACAATGTATTGGTGGTGAGAGAATAAGGGCATTTCCAACCTTTGCTTGATCGTGTCTATAACAGATTTTAAGTGAAGGTGAAAAATAAAAAGCTTTCAATCACAAATCTAAACATGCCCTATGTTTTGTTATGCAACATTAAATGGGTGGTAAAATAAACTAAATATTTTGAGGTATGCCTATACTTATGTAATTTTGCATACCAAATGAATAGGCCTAATTATTATTGCACATCTAGCCTTCTACATCTGTAAAGCTGCTTTGTCTGTGTATTGGGTAAGAGCGAGATGAACCTCGAACCTACTGGTAGGTAGAGTAGGCCCCTACCAACACATAGATTTGGGCAGAAGTGGGAAGTAACGAAGTACAAATACTTTGTTACTGTACTTAAGTACAGTTTTCAGGTATCCTTAATTTACTTGAGTATTTATTTTTCTGACAACCTTTTAGTTTTACTCCCTACATTTTAACACAAATAGGCCCATCTGTACTTTCGTCTCCTTGCATTTTCATTACAGGCTCCCCAACATCAAGACCAATTTCAACCTAAATGGATAGGACAATAACACATAGAAAAGACGATCCATAGGTGTATCCATCAGTGCATATCACGCACGACGGACGTAACACGAATAAAACCAGGGTACGTAAAAGACGGAGACTAGAGGGAGACTCCACCGTGGAGAAATGGCTTCTATGGGAGAATTACAGCGTAGCGATTGAGGATGGATGGAACAGTCCTGTAGAAATGAGGGGATATCTAACAAAAGAATTTAAGGCTCAGTTAGATCTGAAGTGTGTTCTCGTTTTGATCATAATGTTTAGAGTTCTGCTGCTGACATTAAAAACTGATTTGTACTTTGGAGCGAAGTTAATGCTCATTATTTTCAATATATTGTTTATTTTATTTGAACTTAGAATGGTCTAGCATTAACAGTCTTCTAGTTGTATTAATATGACGTGAGGTTCCCGTTAGCTTTGCACAGAAACTACAGGTAGAAATGTCAGAGGGCTACCTTTTACTTTTATACTTTGAGTACATTTCAGAGCCTGTATGTTATTTTACAGTTGAATCAGTACTTCTACTTTTACCAGAGTCTTTATATATATATACAAGTATCTGTACTTTTACTTAAAAGTAAAGAATGTGAGTATTTTCGCCACCACTGGCTATGGGACTGACAACGTCGATTGAATCGAGTGATAACGGACCAGGAGATGGCAGCAAACTCCTACTGCCAGTACAACACCAGCCAGTTTCTGTTGTAGGTTAGCAATTTCCCAGAAGAAAAAAAAAAGAAAAAAGAAAAATTACATCACCATATGTCAAGTGTTTCATGACGGGGTTCTGAGCTGGGACACATCGCGCTGGAAGCGCTGCCTGCCTCAGCAGTACTCATATAACTCCACAACACCCTGACGCTCGATGACAGCTCGTCTTTTTGGTGGATTTGCCTCATGATGATGTTACAGCTTATTGCTTTAGTGGTCGTCACCTTGACGCTACACCTGACGCTACACTGCACAGGGGTGATGGTGGGGGTGGGGGTGGGGGTGGTGGACGGGTGCGAGGCGGGCTGCAGGTGTAAAGCAGAGGGCATACTTTGGACCGCCGACTGCTCAGACCTCGGGCTCACCGACACTCCGTCCAACATCAACGTTTTGACCACGTATTTGTAAGTAGAAAGGCTACAAATGTGCTTATTTCACTGAATCTTCAATTTCAAATGGCAAGGTTTTGTCTAAGGAAGTTATAGGATTTTTTTTTAGATGAACATCTGCTATGCTTATTCCAGCTTTTCGTTAATATGAAAATGACAATTATAGGCTATAGGTAGGCCTACACCAACTATTTGTACTCATTTGTTTGTTTTAAATATCAATTTACACATATAGGCATATATTATGTAAATTAAAATAGGTGTAGCCATATCTTGTAGATAAAAGACCATTGCTGTATATAGATCATACATGAACGAAAAACAGGCACCGACATGATTGCTACCAACAAAATGTGTGTGGCCGTTCACAATGCTACATCTTAGAAATCTGTCATCGGCAATTTTCTGCGCTTTTTTAATGACAATTACTGTAGGGCTTATTGCCCAGCCAACACCAGAGGCTAGGCCTACTATACGCCTATTAGAGTGAATGTTATTTAAACGACTCAATACCACTCAAATAATATCCCAGACACTACCGCCATTATAATCTTGAGAGATTTAATGAAACTATGTATGTATGTGTGTATATATATATATACATACATACATACATACATACATACATACATACATACATACATACATACACGTTTTTATTTGTATAGGATATTTGTGTATATATATATATATATATATATATATATATATATATATATATAATATCCTATACAAATAAAAACGTATAGGCCTAGCGTACGTTCAATTTATATTACATTTAACTAAAATAGGATTCCCAGAAGGTTTAGGGTATTTCAGATGACTAGGAGACGCGTTAACAGCAGAAAAGGCCCCGTGTCCATGTCTGTTGCATAGCGAGATCCGGATTCAATAGCTTTAAAAATAAATAAAAAATGAATTCCCTCAAAAGAAATATGCTAATGAATACGAAATTGTACCGTTTTTTCTGTGAGTTTTAATTTATATATTTGGGTCGGTGTGTGTGTTTTATTCATTATTTTCCTACTTCAGTTATTTTCTACACAACTAGGCCTATAGGCTTTTTGATGTGAAGCAACATAGGCAATATTATTATAATGTGTTTTTTAATACTTTCCTTTGTATGTTTTGTAATTTGTTTACTTTTGGAGTGTTAATTGTATTCTTTCTGGGTAAAACACACTTATGTTCTCAAAAGAAATATGTTTCACATTATAAAAATAGCCCTAGCCTACACAACAATCAAAACACCTTAAATGTATGTTTATATAAATTATGTAAATAAATATAACGCACAGTAACCAATCCTTATGAATTACAGTCATATGCATACAATTGTATACAATAACAGCTTATCTTACAGTGAGCATGGTTGCAATAAATTACCTTATTGTACCATAAAGTACAAGAAAGTAAAGTAAATTAGTCACGCTCATAATCTGATTGCTAAATCTCAATAAAAGCCAGACAGTGATTGGTCAGTTGGACCTGGCCCACGGTTCAGCCAGAGAGGCCCAGAATGTGTTCATTGGGAGATGTTGCCACGGGGCCACGGAGAAGTTTTTGATGTCTAATCCATCTTCATCCGTCTTCATCAGCCTAATTACCACAACCAAATAAACTCAGGGATGTGGGATGTGTGTGTGTGTGTGCGTGCACCATATCCAAATCTTAATTACCTATATTATAAAAATTATACATAACTATTCCGTCTTCTCATTTTGAAATTGGTCTGGTTGTTTGGCTGTCCATCTGAGCCTCAGCTGGCCTATAGCTTGACATTATTTATATAACATTCAGTATCTCTGCCCATGTCACACACAATATTACTTTACATATGTCCAATTTGCAACATAAGATCTTCAATAATTAATGTAAATTGTCATGTTTTTAATGTCACAAAGAAACATCTAGAAACTAGAAACTACATATTTTCAAATTAAACACCCAACTTGTTGTTTGTAATGATGCTGGATCTTTCCTTCTTCTTTTTTTTCAGGACCCAAGACAGCCTTTTAGAAGTACCAGATATTTAAAGATATCTTCCTTCCCCATTCACGTCTATGTTAAAACCCCGACCAAGACCAATATTTACTAGAACAGAAACCACTGCTGTATTTGCGTATGTCCTGGTCTGCTGCTGAATGAATATGCATTCACAGAGGGAAAACAGTGATGTGTGACCAAACCAAACCACTGCATGCATGGACAACAGACATGCTCAGTTATCACAGATACATTTACAAAGAGAATGTTTTTTCAACATAATGCGTCATGTTATTTAGTGGATGAAAACCAACGTGTCGTTTCACTAACACACTTGTTCTTGTGTTCGTGGGTCTGTTCAGAGATCTGAGCATGAACGACTTCAGCACGCTGCCCACCGGCTCCTTCTCCAGGTTCCAGGCCCTGCGAGAGCTGTAAGATCCCTGTTATACTGCGGTTTTCACAACACACTGACGATTGTTTGGTCCTCAATTATTAAAACTCAAGAATTCACATTTCAATTCATGAAATGTTAGGACAATGTTTTGGCCCAATCTCAGCATCTGTATTGTGGTATCGTAATTTTTGGTAATTCAGTAAAATAGTATATTGTCCCTTATTGTATTTTATCATGGTGTGTTCATTTCATATTTGGCTATATCACAATTTACTAAAGAAGAAAAAAAATGTACCTGGACCGTAACCTGCTCATTTCATATAAGTGGTTCCGGCAGCAAGTGAATGCATGTAGCCTACTTTAAGCACTGTTTAAATCTCCTGGCCCCGTTAGATCTAATGCAATGACTTCGTTCATTTATACCTACGGCCTTTAAATACAGGCTTGGGGGAAAAACAACTAACAAATCGGGGACGGAGCCAGGCACACTAAAACACGTTAAAATTAAAGAGTCCAAAAGCATCCAACCCACGTTCTAGTGCGCGTCGGCTATTTGGGTTTAGGATATTGAAAATCGGCGACAACAGGAGCCGTTTTTTTCTCGGTAACTACGCGGTGCATGAGCGTTAATCATTGCGACTTCGGCTTGTGTTCGTCTGAGTGCCACGAGGACTTCCGTGGGTGCAGACTCACATTGACCGGATGTGTCCACACGGTCAGAACTAGCGGTTACACGCGGCTGCACATGAATTGTGTTTGTGTGTTACATTCCCAAGGCACTTTCCTTTAATCTTTTATTATATATATGCCTGTTTTTGTTTTTGTTTTTCTCTCCTTTCCACAGCCGGCTAGCAGGAAACAAATTAAATACCCTCGACAAACACTCGTTCGCAGGACTTGTTCATCTACAAGTACTGTATGTGAAACATATTTCTCATTTAAATGCAGTTTTATGAGGTGTTGAAGCGTATCAACGTTAGCTAAAAACATGAATTGTGCTGTAGTAATTGTATGACTCCAGTTAAGAGTAGCCCTAACATTTTTACAAGAGTTCAGATGATGTCAGCCCACAATTTGACAGTTATTGTGCTATGAGAGGTTCAGTTTTATGAATTTAGTGATAATAAAAACGTCGACCTCACGAAATAACGTAGGCAATTTAAGTGCTCTGTTTTTTAAACAACTGCCTGCTTTTAAACAGTGCTTTTTGTTTTGCTACAACCTTACTCCACCAGAACGCTGCAGAACAACCACCTAAGCCAGGTTCCTACTGAGTCTCTGAAGAACCTCAGGAATCTACGTTCTCTGTGAGTGCTCCCCTGTTTAACTCAATAGTAATTATCATTCCACAGCCTTATAAGGTACCATAATCAAACCAAGAGAATTAAAGACATGAGTATGGTAAAGACAAAAAACAATTAGATAAATTTGATTAAATGTTGTTATAAATAAACCCATTGTCTACAACCATCTGCAGCATCGTATGTTTATCCCTCTGGGACTCCTCTGAAACATCTTATCTTATCTCTGTCAACCATCACCATCCATGGACTACATGTTTTGGTTAAAGTTGCTTGCCTGGCTGGTTCTATTCAGAGTCTCTGAAATAAACACACACGCACACACACAGGTTTTCCACCGCAAAATGAGTGGTCCTCATATTGCGCCCTGCGGCACCCCAAATCCTTAACTGCTGTTCACTGCATTTGAATCAGTTTGTTGTTTGCTGATGGTTTGGCTTGGTGTAAACATGGCCCAATGCTGTTTAGATGGTTATATCTTAAATTCACACACTATAGACTATGGGGTTATGGTGGGACAGAGGGTGCGGGGTGGGGGGGGGGGGGGGGGGGGGGGGGGGGGGGGGGTGGGGGAGGACACATGTTTGATGCCTGCTTGTGGCGCTGCCAGGGCGCTTGGTCAAACAGCCGTGTCCCCACCAGAAATGACTAACATGCACCAGAGGAATGCATGGACCTCCCTGGATGCAGAATGGTTCTTTGTGAGACGTTTTTATTCTGTATCGAGCTGTGGCATATTCTACATTAATAAGAGCTGGTCACACCAAGAAAATAGAGGTTTATAATACAAACCCAAAAGGTGGTTACATTTTTGTTTTGCTATAACAAAAACTGACATTGTGCAGACAAAAAACTGTGAGGATTCCTTCTTCAATGCGGTTTGATTGGATGACCCTCTTAATTGACATCTTCTGTAAATGATTGCTAATTCAAATACAATGTCCACTGTACTTCAATGTCCTCTCTGGACCTCCACCAGGCATCTAGACGCCAACTCCCTGTCCACAGTGCCCAGAGGGAGCTTCAAGGGTCTGAGGTCCCTGCGCTACCTGTGGATGGACGACAACCGGCTCACCCAGGTGCCGGTGGCTGCTCTGGCCAGCCTGCCAGGTCTCCAGGCTCTCACCCTGGCCCTCAACCACATCTCCCATCTCCCAGACCGGGCCTTCCACGCCCTGAGGCACCTGCTGGTCCTGTGAGTGACGATGTAATGTGTGGATGAGTGGACGGAGTGTTATGGTTTACTCACTTCGGACAAGCGGTGTGTGTCTGATTAGGAAGGGATGTTGTTTTTATTCAGGAAAGCGTGTTTGTGACTTTTGTTGTCTTGTTATAAGGTGATCAGAGTTCTTAAGTGTCATTACAAGCTACTCTATAGTTCATCTCAGAGCAGATTCAATTGACCTCATCTAAATCATCTTTAGTCACAATGGATAAATTGTTTCCGTAAGAACCTCATGTTGTTTCCACTAACTAACTAAACTTGTTATCTTGGATCGTAGCCATCTCCACAACAACCAGATTGGCTCGTTAGCGGAGAGATGCTTTGAGGGCCTGCACAACCTGGAGACCCTGTGAGTTTACCTTATGTTTTGATAATTTACTTTATCTTCTGTTCTGTGTCACGTTAGGAGAGTTTGATGTCTCTGATGGGGAACATTAGAATTATATTTCAATAATGATAAATAGTCTCTATGGTTCAGTGAAAGTTATAGATTGAATCAAAACTTTGCAGCTGATTCCATTAATTTCAGCAACGAAAAAGTCACATTGGTGAAAATACGTATTGTTGTTTTATTGTGAGATTTTACACTTGATTGAAGCCAACTGACATTGATAAATACACAAGAAAATAAGCTAGGACATCTTAGCCCCATATTTCTCCCCTTTGTTTTACTAATACCACATTCTGGATCCTTGGAAACCACCCTGAAGTTATTTGAATTACGCAAGTATTTGTTTTTGTCAAAGTTACTAACAGGAAAAGAAAGTGGAAGGATCTGGGAAACAGTTAAGGTGTGACGTCTCGCCCCCAGTCAGTCACGCTCTGAAGTGTCTTTTTACAGCAAAGCACTCTGGGTAGGACCGCTGCGAGCCACCAGTGCAGTTCAAACAACCCCCAGGCAGAGCTCATCTGGTGCATCGCTGTGTGTGGTCAAAAACACAGACCTCTGACAATTACCCTCAATTTACCATACACATGTTGCCCCGGCTGCTTGAGTACAGGACCCAAACAAGCGCCGCAGACATCCAGCCCCATCGGCCCAGCACAGAACACTCCTGTTGTTCTGCTCATGATTAAAGGAGATGAGACCAATCTCAGAGGAAAGATGTGACAGGCAGATCTTTCAACTACCTTTATGTTGAATGTGTCAGTAGAGTCCTCCAATTGACTTTGTGCAAAAATGTTGGATGATGATATACAAATGTAACTTTTTGGTAAGTCTGTGTGTGTGTGTGTGTGTGTGTGTGTGTGTGTGTGTGTGTGTGTGTGTGTGTGTGTGTGTGTGTGTGTGTGTGTGTGTGTGTGTGTGTGTGTGTGTGTGTGTGTGTGTGTGTGTGTGTTTAGACTGAGCTTTACAGCATCATCTGGCTAGTATTTATCTAGATTGGCCTATTACTAGGTACATTTACGTTAGATAGATCCGTCTGCGGTTACTTTGTGTTTCAGTGCGTGGAAAAGGAAACAGACATTCTAGTATTTTCTATATAGACTCCATCATTGTTTCCAGGCTCCAATTTAGATCTCTGAGAATATGAGAATATCCCTGCCTTCTGTGTCTACCAGTCCACACACTGAGGCCACGAGTCCACACACTGAGGCCGATGTACAGAACAATGCTTGTACCATCATCTTTTACTCATCAGTGCCCCCAGAGGCACCAAACTACTTTCCACACTATTGGTGTCATCGATAAAGTTTTTGCATGGTCGAATCTGATTCGTCAGGCGAGACCCGTCGTCGACTGATCGTCGAATCATATCATATATGTTGGATATATGCTTATATGGATTATCAGGGTTTCCCACAGCTGTCTATTAGGCGAGACGCAGCGCCTACGCGTAATGACCGACTGGTCATTAAAAACAAATTAACATTTCACAATATGACGACAATGCTTGTCCGTTCATGTCAGCAAACATTCCAATTGACAAATAATAAAGGCTACTATTAGCCCACAATACAATAATGTTGTAGGCTATAACAAGCCGTAATTCATCTAATATATCTATGAAATCAAACCGGTCTCTGGAGACGGAGAGCTCCGTTCAGTCTAATGACGCACCGTATGTAGATCTGCACATGACAAACCCTGCATAGATTAAGAGACTACTGGTTAAGTTTGACTGTGCTCACTTCATCGGACAGAAAATGATTGGATAGTGGCACTGACATTGCACAAGGGTTATCAAACAATCAATAAGGACATTTATTGAAAGCGCAACATAACACACCAAACTAAAGTCTACTAGAGTCAATCCCCCACCCCCACAAAAAAAAAATAGTATGAATAACTTATAGAGTTTTCTTTGCCCCGTTTAGCACCCCCATCCTCCCAATGGAATGTCCGTTTTACACACGCACAATTTTCCAGACACGACCACCCGATTATTAAAGACGACGTCGATTAAATGTATATTCGATTCGTCGAAGTTTCGAGGTCAACCTATAACTAGGCAACAATGCACCAAATGTCGATATTGAAAATAAAAAAATAAGTACCGGTATGCACTCAAAGTAATTAAATATTAATTGAAGTACCACAAACTTGAAATTGTGTTTTATTTTGCAAACAGTGAACAATGGAAGGGCATGCAATCTGCAACATTATTTCAGCAGACACTCTGTCCCCTACTTGTTTACATGGCCAGATAGAAACACCACTATACTCTAACCCCCATTCATACTGTACAATCATCTGAAGTCGAAAGGGGGGAAAAAAGAGAGGAAGTCGTAAACCGGTTGTACCTTTTAGGGCCAATAAGACACTGTGTTGGAAAACGGAGTCATATGTGACTCATCCTGATGTGTGTGTGTGTGTGTGTTTTGGCGAGAGGGCGTGTGCGAAGGATGTGGCGTAGGGTTCAGGCATGTGAGGGAGACCTTCCTCACAGGGGGTCTTTGGCCTGTAACTGGGATAAAGTGCTGAACAAAAAAGAACTGAATTGACTTCATTGTAAATTAAATGTATGGTCAGATTCAAAGAATAGAAATGTTCTGGATTTTTTGTTGTTGAATTATTCGTATAAGTCAACATATAACACGTATGTAGTTACCACTACTAACATTCGTTAGTAGTGGTAATAGCGGTATTGATAGTAGCATGAGTTTGTGTCTCTCTGCAGTGACATGAGCTCCAACACACTGGACAGCTTTCCTACCGTCATCAGGGCTCTGCCCAGCCTTCGTGATCTGTGAGTCTGCCATGAACACACACACACATGCATGCATTCAACCACGTGTGCGCACCCACCCACGCACACACACATGTACACACAGACATGCACGCACCTACACGCACGTATATGTACACAACCACGCACACACAAATCACAAATGACATGAACATTACATTATGATGGTAGAAAGATATGTATGTATATAGTCACGTGGCAAATCCAGACTCCATATAAGCCTGTGTTTCTTTCACAGAAATCTCCATAACAACAATATTAAAACCATCCCACAACATGCCTTCATTGGAAACCCTTCCCTGGAGACGATGTAAGTAGAACAGGGGCCAGGATCCCTTGGCTCTTGAGCTGCATCTGGCTCTTTAGCTCCTCGCCTGTGGCCCCCTGGGTATATATTAATATATATTTATCCAATTTTTACATTCTCCAATCATAAAAACCATGGACCAAAAATACAAAATAAAATGCTGATAAAATATAAACATTTTAATCATTAACAAAATATTTCTTTGTTGAAATATGTCGGACGTTGCCATGGTTAAAAGGTGGTGGCTCAGGCATAAAGTAAGCGTTAGCTGAAATACATTTTTATATAAATGTTTTTTTTTGTTATCCTTATTTTAAATATATACGTAGCCTACATTTTTGCATTCTCCAATCTTAAAAACATTAGACCGAACATCACAGAACTGCACTGAAAAGCACAGCAGACCAAGGGCCGTTTTGAAAAATGCATGAAATGCACATGAAAGGGATTTTCTATTTATTTTTCAGTTCTAGGAAAAAGTACATTTAAAAATAAAGCTTAAAAATGTCTCTTGGGTACACTGATATTTGAATCGAGGTGGTTTGAGTTTCAGTAAAAATGATTTACCACTGGCATTGATTAGTAGAGCTTAATAATACAGTATAAGTTAATACACATGACGTACCATGAATAACCCAAATAAATAAATAAATAAAAGGACTTTGATGCTACAACTGAAATATTTTGTCATTTTCTGTTTTTCTTTGAACCTCCAGAAACCTCCATAACAACCCAGTTCAGTCGATTGGAAAAACCAGCTTCCAGAAACTTCCTCAGCTTCTCACACTGTAGGTCACCATCATTCTGTCTGCCTGTCTATCTGTCTGCCTGGCTGACACATTAGCTGCATGTTATACAGTAGTTAGATTGGAAGGCATTTTATGTCTCAATAAATTGTTCAATGTTGGTTTTAATAAAATAAGCTTGACTGTACTACAACAACAACCACAACAACATGTTATAGCCTGTTTTGTTTCCATAGATCTTTGAGCGGAACCACTTCAATCACGAGGTTCCCCGACCTCACTGGTACCAGCAGTGTGAAATCCCTGTAAGCATAACTACATCTGCACCCAACGAGAGGTCAAAACCCAACTTATACAAACACACACACACATCTCAAAACGAAACAGACAAGATAGGACCAATAGATAGCAGGATTAGTGCCTTGCTCTGATAATGAAGCTAAGCAGGTGATCAAACCCCTAACTCTCAACAGTGTTAGCGCCTTGCTTCAGCATTTAGTTACTTTTGAAACAAAGGAAAATATACATTATATTAAACAAAGTATAAATAGGTACATGGCTGTTAGAAATATGATATACAATGAGATAAATGCTGTTTTAAATGTAGAAATAGAAGTTATGTAATATATATATATGTATATATATATGTATGTCTGTATGTATGTATACATATGTATATATATATGTATGTATGTATGTATGTGTATATATATATATATGTATATATATGTATATGTATATATTTATGTGTATGTATGGTCTTAATGATCTGATGCTTTGTTAAGCGCCATCACTGGAACACACATATCAGAACTTCCCAGCACCTTGTGTGAAGACCTGCCCCTCCTGAGGCAGCTGTAAGTCTGACTCCGCCCCCTTCTCTAATGTACGAGGTCATCTGAAGATGATGTATTAACAGTGATGGAAAACGATCCATGTGAATAATTAACATTACTTAGTGTTTGTGCCATTGAAAAGACGGACAGTGTGTGTTCTGTGATGTCCGTCTGTCTGCAGGGATCTGTCCCACAACCGCATCCTGTCCTTACCCTGCTTCACTGACTGCAGGAATATCCAGAAAATGTAATCCATCATTATAATTATTTTTGCGAATTAGCAATGGTTAATAATAGTACTAGTGATATTTATATACGCATTGTTATCTAAAGTATAATTATACGTTTTTGTTGTTGTCGTTGGAATAGGAGTAATAATACACATTTTTAGTTTGTTGTTTTGTGGATAGGTGCCTCATTCAATTGCTAATTGTTGTAGTAGTTACAGTAGTTAAAGTACTAGTACTATGTTGTTGGTGTGTATGTTTGTTGTGTTTATGTACAATACGCAATTACAACTTGTAACGTGTTAAACTTGTGTGTTTAACAGTGATCTGCGGTATAACTCCATACATGTAATACAGACTGGAACATTCTGGAAGATGAGGGAGCTCTCGACGCTGTGAGTGACAAGCTCCACACACACACACACACACACACACACACACACACACACACACACACACACACACACCCAAAGTTCATTTGCACAGATAAAATAGATTTACTAATGAACACAAATTGTGTGTACAAATTTGCTTGTGTGAAATTGTTTTCCCCTTTTTCCCTAATTAATAGATTTTTGTAAGAAAATTAAAAGAAATGTTGTTTATTTATTCCATATACTTCTGACCCCCCATTTTATTTTTGTGAAGGTCGTGTTGTATTGATATATATAGTAGAGATCAAAATCACAATGATCTGGGCTTTTTTAAGCTGACCGTAACACCCCCACCCTTCTCTCTGTCTATACTACCCTCTCTCCCCCTTAGTGACCTCTCCTTCAACCGGCTCTCCCACCTCCCCCTGGGGGAGGAGCTATCAGGCCTCACCCGTCTTAGCTTGGCCGGGAACCAGGAGCTGAGGGACCCCCTGCCACCCTACCTCCTCCCCAGGTTCAGGTACTGCTGGCTGGAAGTGGAGTGAGGCCTCCAACCACAGGGGGGAACTGTTGGGCTAGAGACAGTGGTAAACGCAGAAAAGTTCAACTTTATGGAAATAAATAAAAGATTAGATATAATATATTAAATGTTTGGACTATAACTATTAAAGCAGGTGAAGAGCATGTGATGTTCTGTGTGGAGGGCTTGGACACGTCTTACTGTCCCTACACCCTCCGACTCCGTTTGGATGCACTCCTTGACTTAGTCATCTAGATTATTTCTAGTGGTTGAGGACACCTAACTGTGTGTGTGTGTGTGTGTGTGTGTGTGTGTGTGTGTGTGTGTGTGTGTGTGTGTGTGTGTGTGTGTGTGTGTGTGTGTGTGTGTGTGTGTTTTTTGGTGTTAAGCTTACCTGGATATTATTTTGGTTCCCAGAATAGCAGAGATGCTATTTGGCTTTCAGTGCTCTGTGCTGCCCTGTGTCAGGCCCGGGAAGCCCTATCCCATGTGCCCCTGCAGGACAGAGAACGGTATGCCAAGACAAGCATCCACTTAATCCCATTAAAAACCCAATTTATCTCACTTCTCATTTAAAGGTGTGATGTAATTGGTTAATTACAGTAAATTACAGAGTGTGTTGTTTCTCAACAAATATGAGAAAAATATATTGCCTACCCCATCTTTAAGAGAATAATCGATGATTCTTTATATGTGTTGATGGCATGACAAGGAAACTGTGTTCTGAGAGAGCGCACTGACCCAGAGAGCCGGCCTGCGCAGTATCACGGTATGGAGAGCAGAACTCAGCCTGCTCATCACCCCGTCCCTCCAGGTTCATAATAAAACACTAGAACAAAGGCACCACACAGAAACTACAATATCCAAGGGTTGTTGCCTGTTTAAATGCTGTCAAATGTAGACGAAATATCCAATTAACAAAACACCGAACTACTTTAAATTGATACAATATATTTGTAGATTAAAGAAAATCAATTGCACATTTAAGCTGTTATGTTATGTTATTCAGCGACAGCAAGATCACATTCCTCTGTGTTTTCTCCAGGGCTTCTTCTCCAGATCTCCCTGAGCTCCTCTCCTCCCTGGATGGCTCACTTCTGTGTCTGGGCCATCTTCATCCCCTCCATCGCCCTCAACTGCCTGGTTCTGACCCTGGTCTTCCTCCCCAGCGCCTTGTGTAGAACCACCGCAGCCCAGCGTCTCCTCCTGGCCGCCCTGTTCTCACTGCGCCTGCTCACGGGGCTCTGTGGAACCGGCCTGGCCCTGGCAGAGGACATCCAGAGCAGTTTGCAGGCCCCGTGCTGGGGGGGGAAGGCGGCGCAGTGTCGGGGGTCCTTGGGGGAGCTGGTGTTCCTGCTCTCCTCCCAGGCCTGCGTGGTGGTCCTGATGATGGCCGTGGTGTGGGAGCACAGGAACCCCCGAGCCCCCAGGGAGCCGTCGACCTGGTCGGCGACTCCAGGGGTGCAGCGGCTGGTAGGGGCGGCCTCTTCTGTCCTGGTGGCCGTTGTCCTGTGCTGTAACGCCGTGCTGGTTCTGATAGCTTCCATGCGGGTGGTCCGGGACGAGAGCAGCCTCAAAGGCTCCATCCGCACGGGTCAGATGCGTTGGGAACTCAACGCGGCCCGCGTCGCGCTCGACTGCGGTGGGTACCTGCTGCTGACGGCCATCCACGTGTTATTCTTCTACGGCCGCCAGCGAGACAGGAACACGATTACCCAGTATCCCCGGCCGGTCCTCTTCACGACACACGCGGTCACCTGCGTGCTACTGGCCAACACGGTGCTCTCCGCGGCCGAAGCTCTGCTCTGGTTGAACGAGGGCTCCTCCATCATGTGTTCCGCGGCCCCCATCCTACAGCCGGCAGGAGGATCCCCGTCTCTCCTCCTCTCAGCCTTGCCTGCCGTGATTGATCCTCTGCTCTACTCACTCCTCCACCTGCATCATGGGGTAGACCAACGCGTCGGCCGACCTGGAGACAGGAAACACTGACCACTGACCCCCCCCCCCCCCCCCCCCCCCCCACACACACACACACACACACACACACACACGATGGTACACAGACTTGGTCACAAATGCCTCCCTTTTTCTCCTTTTTTATTCTAAGAACAAACCGTTTCCAGGTCAATCTCTACAATATGCTCCAGGTGCAGTGTGTGTATGTGTTGGAGACATGTTCAAATGAAATATCTTGACTGATAAAAGCCAAATGTTTTCCCTCGAGGAATGTTTTGACTTGAACTATGTACACATTGTGATCACACACATACAACCAAAGCAAAGGGAAATGTAAACAAGGTTTCCAGTCACTGCATTGTAATACTTTCCACGCAATTTGTATCAAGTCAGTTCACGTGTCATGGTTCATTTAAATTAGTTTAATATGTTCCTGTCCGACTTTATTAACCAAGGGTTTCATTGCGGACTATAAAATGTTATTTTCATTTAAAATGCCTGGCAGAAGTGTTTTTGTCTGCTTGGTTTAACTTTGCCATGACAAGATGACAGGGAGAATAATCCATTCTTGTGAAGTCATTGCAATGGACCTTGAGAGGCAACATCGATGTTGAAGATGTTTTTATTAAGGGTTTAGATCGTCTTGGCGGAGTGGACCCAGTCCAGTAATCATTTAGGAAAGGTAATAACTATTGTGATTTTATTTTAATTAATATACATTTTGGGTTAGTCCAATTCAAAGGATCAAGGGAGACCTGAGCAAGACCGCAGCATTAAAGCTCAAACTTTAATTTTAATTTAAAGCCCCAAAAATATATGAAAACATTTAACTGCAAAAAGGTTTTCACAGACCTTATATAAGCATTAAAAATACCTAGCAAAGAAAAACACAGTAGACTCTCCCATCATTAGGGTCAGGTAGAAGATTGCCATCGCATGCTTAGTTGTTAACCAACCATGAATACGAATGAGAAATATGCCATGGTTTTAAAATAACTTATTTATCGTTTAGAATAAACCCTCATCAAGCCAAACACCATGATATTGGTAAAACCAATTAAGATTATATCAAGGCTATTGCTACCCAGTATTACAGAATGAGAGTTCAGCAGTCTCATCAGAACTTAAAACCAGCCTTAATTGAGATGACTATTAAAAAAACAATATCTGCAATATCTGAAACGATGCGTTTTGCTTACCACCATGCCAACAACTGTACCAATTTGTATGTAATCTTTAACATGACCAGTAATAAAACCTGTCATCCTGATAATCCTCGACTTTGCGGCTTGTGGTTTGTGTGAAAAAATGAAAACACAAAACTTTCATTAGAAAATAATTTAATAAACATTTCAAACATACAAAAAAAGAACATTGGAAGGAAGTGAGCCCTCCGTTCCCGACTAATACTTTCATAGTTAATATAATTTCAACCAAAACAATAGAAACAAAAAGCAAAAATAATTGCACGAGCTCCTGACCGGCTCTTCCGCCCAACGACTAGCGTCGCTCGTTTAAAGGGCCTCCCCCATTGGTCGGCTGGTAGACGACAGTCACAGCATTATGCAGTCTTCATGTCAGTCTCACAAATACCATGACAGAATACTAGCAGCGGCCAATTTTCAAACCCCCCCCCCCCCCCCCCCCGTTTGGTTACTTAACAAATGCCGGATAAATTGTCAATTGTTATTCCATGGACACGGCAAGATGAAAAAAAGAGTGGCAGCAGCATCACTACCAGAGAGGGGTGGGGGTGAATACCTCCCTTAAAATACACACAAGGTATTTCAAATAAACCCACAGTGAGGTGCCGGTGGTTCATCTGAACGCCACCCCCCCACCCAGGCAGAAAGGATAATGAAAAGCAAATATCCACAAGTGACAATACAATACAGAAAACGCAACAAGGAGGAGGAGGGGGGGAGGGGGGAAGGGGGAGGCAGAGAAATAAAAAACAACAGGCTAACAAGGCAGCTGAGTCACCAAGCAGGGACTATACTTACGTACGTGATGGAGGCTGATACTAGCAGGCCCAAGATAGTTCTGACAATTCGAGGAAGTTCATTGGTCTCCATGCCCGAAGCGGTGCCCCCCCATTGGCCCGCAAATGCGGGGCTGCAGGAGGGGGGAGGGGTGGGGGGAGAGGAGGAGGAGGAGGAGGAGAGGGGAGGAGGGGGGGGGGGGGGCCCTCCCTGCCACAACCCCGCCCCCCCCCTCCACTCTAATCTGCTTTACCTTACTTGCCAGTGACGGTCTAACCTTAATATCTCAAGAGATTGCTTTGATTGGTTTATACTTAGGATAAATGGTATGGGGGGTGGTGGTGGTGCAGGGGGGGTGGTGGGATGGGGGTTCAGCCTGCTTCATGTATGGTCTCCCTGAGTTGGGGCGGGTCCTAAACTTAGTGGCTCATTTAGACTCACTCCCAGCTCTCGACACCTGTCCCCCAGTTTCCTCAGCTTATCAGAATTACCTCCCTCCGCAGCTTGGAACAACAGGCGCTGGAGAGCAGAGAGAGAGAAAGGGAATGATAGAGAGAATGACACGGAAGAAGAGGAGCAGGTGAATCACGCTTTAAAACAGGAGTAAAACGACAGAGAGCAACAATATGAGCAGATTAAAACAGATAAACCTGAAACAAAAAGGAGAGGCAGCTGAATTTGAAGGCAGATGCAGTATGTGTAACATCTGGATGATTGCTTGATTGTTTGTGTGTGTGTTGAGAGAATTACATCTTTCCACAGGGCTGCACACAGTGGTAGATGGCGGAGGACCTGCCGATACAGGAGACGCACCTGCAATAAAAACATGAGAAGAAAAGGAAGGAAGGAAGGAAGGAAGGAAGGAAGGAAGGAAGGAAGGAAGAAAGGAAGAAAGGAAGAAAGGAAGAAAGGAAGAAAGGAAGAAAGGAAGGAAGAAAAAAAAAAGTGAAAAAAGAAAAATAAAGAAATGAAAGAAATATAGAAACAAAGAAGGAAACAAAGAAAAAAAATACAGAAACAAAGAAAGAAACAAAGACAAACAAACAAACAAGTAAACAAAGAAAGAATGAAAGAAAGAGAAAACGTTAAGATGTAGAAAGAGATGGAGAAAGGGAAAGAAGACGTAGCCAGGGGAGCAGCGTGTCAGTTTGGTCACAACAACCCAGAGACGTCCCTGTAATCTCAGCTTTTACCAATAGTGAATACCCAGGCCTTCATCAGGGAACCCGATCAGGATGATGAAGACGATGATGACGATGATTAGACAGTTGGGCGAGGGGCATTCTGGAAAGCGCAGAACACCGTCCACGATGGACCAAAAACAATATGCACATTCAACTGGCATAAGAAAAAAGTGTGGGATCACTCTTAATTTATTTCTTTTAACCGGAGGCCACGTGTCGGGTCAAATCCTTTGACCGTGCAGGTGCTTCAACACCCCTTCAAAGCTTCCCAGCTAGCCATCATGTTGTGCTGCTGTGTCAACTATAAAAATGCCCACCACCACCACCGCCCCCTCCCTCTCCCCTGTGCTACTTTGACTTACCTCAGCTCGCTCCTTGAGCTCCCACTCCACAGCTATGGCTCTGCCAAGAGACACAGAGCAAACATGCGGTCAGCGTCCATTCAAAAAGAAAATAGATACTGGAAGGAAATGGTCTTACACTTTGTTTAAATACATGTTAAAGACGGTCCAATGGAAGCGCACCAAGAGTTATTGCAATTTGACATCACCTGGCATTTATTTGAGCCAATCAGAAAATGGCAAACACAGAACATTTTGAGGCGCATTGGCTTTCCTATCCGACCTTTGATACCATTACAAGACAGACCGAGATTGAGGGAGGGACATGAATAAAAAAGTCCAACTTACATTTTCCAGATGGCCAAACACTTTGGATGGCTGGTGGTCAACAGGCGGGCCTGGAACTTGAGGTGTTCTATGCTACCGTCCCGCCACTCCTGGTACAGTAACCTGGACCGGGAGCACAACCACAGCTGGACAACAAGACACGCACACATGACTCTGGGCAGAACCTGAGGAGAACCCACGGATAGTACTACTTTTCCAACACGGGAAAAACTATTGATTATTTTCAGGGTTGCCTTCCGGCAAAGATTTGTTTGATGTAGCCTACAGGTACGTAGAGAAGCATTTGTAATTTCCCCTTCCCAATATAACTACGGTTCTGCTCTCAACCAACATGTTGGTGGTTCTAGGACGTACCTGAGGCCCAATTCAGCGTTGTTGGGCATGGCATAACGAAGTTTCTCCAGGACCAGTGCATGCTGGGATGGCAGCAGACAGCTCAGGTAATGATTCACCACCTGGACATCCACAATAAAACCAACAGACAATGGAAGGTGCTCTAGTATAACACCCATGCAGTCACTAGGAAACTCTGGGTAGTGCATGAACGATTAATATACTCCTTCCTTTAGGAAGACACTTTAAGCCTTATAGTTGTTCAATAGTTAGTTCAAGTCTTTTATTGTCAGATGCATGGAAAACACACACACACACACACACACACACACACACACACACACACACACACACACACACACACACACACACACACACACACACACACACACACACACACACACACACACACATATATACTAGAAAGCAATTAGTATAGTACAGGGTAATAATATAACTGACAAAATAAACTAAATCTAATTACAAAATCAAGTTATGTGCAAATCCAGTTGTGTGCAAAAAGATGGTTAGCAGAATACTGTGGTTGTACTGGTCAGCTCCCACTAGTACTGGCATGTCATGGCATGGAGGTGACTCAATATAAAGGCTACAGGCTACAGGCTACTGAGGGACGGGGGGCCGTGTACTTGCCTTGTTGTGGAAGCGGTAGCAGCTCCAGTACTGGGCGGGGCTGAACGGGACCTCCAGCCGAGACGGGACGGTGCCCAGGCAGCGGTGCACCAGGTCCCATAGCACCCTGGAGTGCCGCTTAGGGGCCTGGTCTCCGTTGTGCCGGCAGCTGCTGAACAGCAGATAGCTGTTCGGAGAACACACGACAACACCAGGAGTCACACAAGGAGGCCAAACCCTTCTCCAGTCCCTTTTTTTTCCCCCACATCGCAAACCAAACGCTCAAATAATATTTTCTTTCCAGAAAGAGTAAAAAAAAAACAATAGTTTTCTATTGTTTAAAGACTTCTTTGTGGACAGATGTTGGTACATAGCGGACAAGAGAGCTCACCTTTTGGGCACCGATTAGTAGTTGGTTAGTTCACAATCAGTCTAGTGTGTAGTTGTGTTTTAACCAACTGGGTGGTTGTTGAGCCGGGGAGGGGGACTTACTCCATCCAGAGCTTATGAAGAAGGTCCAGAGGCATGGCCGACCCCAGCGCACGCTCAAAGGCGCTGGCTGCCTCCTCCGTAGAACCCTGCAGCCAGTGCCAGCGGCTGGAGAAGGAGACAGCAGACGCGTTACCACATAATGGTACGTTGTTAGGTTACCATGGAGATAGGGAACAGGAAGGAGAGAGAAAAATATATGGAGGAAATATAGGAAGACTTAAAAAGAGAAAACAAGGGACAGAGGACGAGACGAAAAAAAAAAAATAACGGATAGACAAGATACCCACCAGTGAATCAGGTGAAGGTAGGGTATCTGTGGAAGGAGCTTCTCCTCAAGGTCCTTCTTAATGATTGGTCCCTTCAATATTACTGAAGTCGGAATGCCAAGTATATGTCTGAAAAACCCAAATTCCGCATGAAAATGTTTAATATGCATTCAGCGTTTTGGGATCAGCCTACTTAATTTTTTTTTACTAATTAGTCCGGCACTATGACCGGTGTCGGTACGCATCTGAATATGCCCTTTCCGGTTCGGACTGGTGAAAAGTCATTTTACATTTGTCACTGTAAATATCTGCAACCGTGGTCTTAGATAGATAATTAACAAAAATAGTATATTAAACATCATAACAACAATATATTTTCAAATCAAGACATCCAATAAATTGTAAAAATCCAGTGAAGAGAACAATAAAAAGATCTGGAGATGACCCCTCACCGCAGGATGTCCAGGGGGTCCAACTGGTTCTGCTCATCCTCACAGAGGGAGGGGAAGAACGCCCCGAACAGGGGAGGGATGGCACTGGGCTTGTCCTACACACACACACACACACACACACACACACACACACACACACACACACACACACACACACACACACACACACACACACACACACACACACACACACACACACACACACACACACACACACACACACACACACACACTTTAAGAATAGTCTGCATTTAATATACCTCAAAAACACCTAAATAATAATAGGACGCTGGTTTCTTCCGGTTGGATGTCAACCTCTAACGGCATTGGTTGCCGGGGGTTACCGGTGGCTGAAGCAGGACTCACCTGGGCCATGAGGAAGCGGCAGGTGTGGTAGAAGATCTGTGCGTTGTTGGGACACTCAGCCAGCGCGTGGAGCCACACGGTGACCGCCTGCTCCCTGTTGCCCTGGAGATGGTGGAGGTCTGCCAGGGCGTCGCGCAGTTCACACGACACGGGACAAGCCTCCAGCAGGGGCTCACACAGCTGCACCCCATCCTCCAGCCTGACAGCGAGAGATAGAGAATGCAAACACAGATCTATCGCAAGCACATGGTGAATAGGACAAAAACAATTCCATCCAACTTTGACATGATATAGGTTGATAAATGGCGCCACACATTCAATCTGAATACGTTATTTTATTTGAATTAACATATTTCGATATTGGACATTACTAGATTTAGATCTGAGCCAAAGAAGGAAATAACATTGCTGGCTTGGCATGTCTAGCATGGCAGCCAAGGCAGACAGGGCAGCTGACCTTCCAAGGAACTTGTTGAGGAAGAGGAGGTTGGTGTGAAGAGGAAGACAGGCCGTCACCCTCGCCGCAGCCGGCAACTTCTCGTCCGTGCACTGAAGGATGGCATCTGTTCAGGGGGAGAAACAACGTTCACTTCATGCTCCACTTAAAACGTGCTGTAGGCGAGCTATTATTTCAGTGTAATTGCCTCTGTATGAGCCAATTAATATTTTACACCGTTCCCGGCTAATTCCTTCCCAAGCAGGGCATCTCTTCACTGATTGGTTCAGGGAATCCATCTCAGTCCATCCAGGTGTGTGAAGTGCGACACTTCTTAATGCCGGAGAGACCGAGGGAGCAGAGAGGGACTTTTTTTGGTTGTGAAGAAGAATGTACTGATTTCTGTCAGAGTTCATATGGTTTCACCTTCATCCTGTTCTCGTCCCCCTCCCTGCCAGACCTCTGTCTAACCCCCCCAATGTTCTTGAGTAGTTGATCAAGGAAGCAATTCGGGGGTTGAGATTAACATTAAATGGGCCTTCTTTCATGTAACAAAGAAGATCCTCCACAGACCAATTGGTCTGTGTTTGCCAATCTAATCCAGGTATCACATTGAACCTGTTGATCAATTTAGAGAGGGAGTATGCCGTTTGTGATTGGCTTCTTCAAACAACGGTAACCCAATAGGAAATACAGGGGTTGCACCTTTTGGTATCGTATAACCTAGAACAGGTAACAAATGGAAGGCCTTGGAAACTACACCTTGATTTGAATGATCCTCTTTGTTTGGCGAGCCAGCCAGGAGTCTTACCTATAGCACATAATGTTCCACTTAACGCTCCATACTAATTCCAATTCAAACCAACTCCAGCCACCATGACCAACCCAACCTAACCCCAGTACGTCTCTGACCCGGCTACCTTGGAACAGAGCCACCAGGATCTCGGGTGGCGTGCTGATGTCCTGTGCAGACCTCCAGGGCAGCTGGAAGGCCTCCCTACTGACCAGCCTGCCGGGGCCCGAGGTGGCCGGGTCGTACAGGCTGGACGGCAGGCAGTCGAACTCCGTCAGGTGGATGTAGGAGAGCCAGAGCAGCGCGCGGTCGCTCGCCGTCAAGTGCGCCGCTATGCACCTCTCGCTGGCCGATTTCAAGGAATTCTGTCAATAAAATAAAAAACCCAGAGATTACATTGATTTGTTTGATGGATTGATTTGACTATGCCTTTGGAGGAAGACAAGTTTATTCTCTGCTCTTTTTAACAGCGTTCCCGAGCCCAACTAGACCACTAGTCAGGCACAAAATGGTCACATTATAAACAACAGAAAGACTTGGTATGTCCGGCATTTACAGTAAGAGTTCTAAAGCTGAAGCATTAAGCGCAGTACAGAGCAAAGACTTGCAATGGGAAGAAGCGGCTTTTGAACATTGCAAAGAAAGTTGTGAACTGGTTAGTTGCAGAGCGTTTAGAGTACCGATCAAATCCATGGCTTATACTGAACAATATGAACTTTGGACACATTTAGTAGCAGAACATGACTAAGATATGACCCATCTTCTCTTCAGAAACTAGTATTGGTCTAGTGTTAACCACCATGGTGAAGGCCATCAGGCTCCAAGTCTGCACTGGACCCTAATGGGTCGGTAAAGGGTGGATGATGATGGCCTATGTAGATGACACATGCATTCCAGTAGGCCACTAACAATAAGAGAGTCTGTCACCTGTAGGATGGCCAGGGCGCCACCAATGCGGCCGGTGAAGATGTTAAGGTCCACCCGGTAAAGCAGTGCCTCCAGGAGCTGGAAGGACAGCTTCTCTGTGACGCCGCCCGATGTCGCCGTGGAAACAAGGAAGCGCAGAAGGCGGTCACACACGTAGTCCTTGCCCTCGAAGGAGCTCTCCAGGTTCAAATACTGGAGGGAGAGAGAGGAGATGACGACCAACCAACTACAGACCGCGGATATACATGGGGTTCAAGAAACAACTCCTAGAGTTGTCAGGCTTCTCAAAAGTCTGAATTCTTACTTTATAACCTTATTAACCAATTTAATTATTGATATTATCATAATTCCGTATAACTTTGACTTTTGCACTTAACTTGATATGCACATGATTGGATTTAGGATTTTATGTATAATCATTTATTTCGTTTTTGTTATATAATGTAATATAATTGTTTTCCAATATATTTATCTTAAAATATATTTTTATTTAGGATTTCTCTTTCTTGAAAATGATGCCCTAAATAGGTAGTTGCTGGTGACTTGTCATAACAATGTCAGTGCCCAGTCTGAGTCGGTGTTGCTCTGTGCATTTGACAATTTAAAACAATTGAAGTTGAACACCAGAAGCTATTGGTTATTTGGGGCACTCACTCTCCACCAGACTTGGGGGTCGGGGGCGTTCTCCACGGCCATCTCACACATCTCCTGGACCTCCTGCCAGCTCCCCCGTCGGGAGAACAGGGACAGGTAGTGGCACCAGATCTCAGCGTTGCTGCTGTTGTCCTCCAGGGCGCGGGACAAAGTGTTCAGTGCGGCCTCCAGGCTCTCTGACGCAGAGCTGGAGAGCACATACAGTGGGGGATGTTGGTGTAATCAGAGATAAACACAACCAGTTTGAATTACATTCACACGGTGGCGGTTTGTCTCTCTCTCTTAGCATCGTACGCGTTTTCTTTCTGATTACGTTTCTGGATAATGAGAAGCTGAAGATGAGTCTTTAAAGTGCCGAACAACGTCATGAAGCAACTGTTTACCAGGACATTGAGAACTACTGATCTGGACAAGTAACAATCATTCATACATACATGCTAGGTGTGCAGCAGTTAAAGTTAGTCACGGTTCAGTTCACCGATTTTGGTAACGTCGTCAAATCCGTGCCCTAAGAGTATATTTGGTACTTTATTTATGCTATTATATTGTATCTCTCCTTAAAATTTTTTTTACAGAAAATAAACCAATAGGCCTATAAAGTGCAATAATCTTGATCATGTATTTAAATCCTGCGTCTTCAACTGCGGGATATGGCTGTAAACGCTGTAAACACTCCCAAACCTTGAGTGATTTCTGTGTATCGGGCAGAGCTGGTTAAAAAATATTTGCTGAGGGAGAGTTAGTAAGTTAGTTTGATGTTGTTGTTTAGTCCTGGCCTGCTTAGCTCCACTCGAGTGTTAAAGCCGACCGCACACCAGACGGGCCACGGCGCACATCATCGTGTAGTAAAATTCAACTGCACAAAACATTTCTGAAGATTTGATGTTGTTAGGTCTTGTTCTGTTGTTAGGTTTGAGCAGAGCTGGTCGTGGGTGTCATCCCGTCTGTACGTTATTATTGACGGGAAGCGTTACAGCCCTAATACATCTACCGCACATCGTTTGTAGACATTTCCCAAATCAAAAGACCCCTTCTGTTTCAAGAGGTGATATTTAGCCTCAGGGAGGCTGAACTCACGTGTCGTTCTGACTGAGGTATTTAAAGGCCAGCTTGATCCAGAGCTGGGCGTCTCGGGGACTCTCCGCCACACTGCTCTCCAGGTTGGCGATGTCGTCCGTCTCGCTGATGAAGTAGCGCTTGTCTTCCGGCGCCACACACACGTCCAGGGACGACAGTCTGCTCTTGGATCGCTCGTCTGGGGGGAAATAAATAATAATAATTGGTTCTCCAGGCAAAGCTCTCAGGGAGGGACAGGTCTAATGATGAAAAGATTAAAAAAAGAAAAACTGGTTTCTCTCCTGTTTACCATTTATGCTTTTATCCTAAGCGACTTACAGTGAACTCTGATACATGTCATTAAAGCTAGGGCAGGCGATTTGTCTTAGAATAATTTTCTTCATATTTGGTGGAATTCTCTTTACATCCTGACTGCAATCAATGATCAAATGCTGTGACAAAAAAGTTAATCTGGAAGAATCTTTGGCTGTTGCCGGTCTAATAAGTTACAAGCCTATCCAATCGTTTCATTCAGCCCAAATGAAATGATTGGATTGCTACCTGTGTCTACCTACCTACCTACCTAACTTCCTTCCTACCCGAGCGCTTATTGCAGAGTTGTAATGCTTTGTGCTCACCATGTTTCCCTGCAGACGGACCGTCTCCTGGGCTCTCCTCCTCACTGTCCTCAGAAGGAGCAGAGCTCCTCTGTCCTGCTTGCTTGGGCCTCCACCTCCTCACATCCTTACATGTGGTGAATGGAGGGACTAAGAGAAAGAGACAGGAAAAGAGGGATGTAACTGTTTCTGTTCAAATAAAATCATCAGTCTCTAAAATGAGGTGTGCCTTAGTGCTGAGCTCGAATATTCGGATATTGGAAGTAGTCCAACTCTCATACTATGAAAGTCTTGTGTCTTCTGAACATTTTAGGCTGTACTGAATTTCTGCCGTAACAGAGTCGGACTCAGACCGTTGAGTGGATCCGAATGCCACTAGCGTCCACGAAGCAATACTACGTTATATTCTAGTTTTGCTTTCTCGTGTTATTAAAATAACACTGTAGAAATAAATAGGACAAAAGATCAGTTGTAAAAAACGGGATTCTGCATCAGTTGTCTCCGCCGGCTCCAATTCAGGCAGGGAAAAATACGCACTACAAATTGACTTTCCTCAGAATATTAAAATATTCGTTTGGAAAAACTAACGATTATTCAAAGCTTGAAATAATGTATTTGGGCCAGCCCTCCTGTGTGTGGTAAATTGACCCACCATGACGCTTGCTCTCGTTGACTTTGCTCACCAGGAGCACGGCTTTCTGGTCGATTCCCATGCGGTCCTTGTTGGGGGCTCCAAACAGCTTCTTGATATACTTTTCTAGAAACAGAAATATATTTTTTGAAAGAGATTTAAAGACTTTGTGAAGATACTTTTTGTTTAAGTAGTATATTAAAAAGTTGTGACTTTATTTTTTAAAGTCACAAGTTTAAGAAGGCAAGGGTTTCATAGCTACTTTAAATATCTTAAATAATTGTGCTTTGGAACAAATTTAAAGAGCTTTGGCAAACCTGTAGAAACTCTGACGTCATCGTCTGAGCTGCTCTCTGAACAGCCAATCAGAGGCAGGTTGTAGGACAGGATATCCTGAAACAGCTGGTTTCCGCTCAGCATACAGTTTCTCATGTGTTGCCTAAACGGGGAAAACCATCACAACAGGTGATGCACATTTTTGTCAAACAATTTATTTATAAAAACATATTTTTTACTTATTTATACGTTTTGCATTTACAAGAACACTCACCATTGGCAGTCATCGTCGTTGCACGTGCCTGTGAGATCGAAGCGACAGAAGCTGGTTTTGGCCTCCACAGTGTTGCTGTAGGTCACCGAGCTGAGAGACAACTTCTCCTTGGTCCTGTAATATGGGCTGAATCTGACAGATGAACACAATGAAAATAATTAGTATTTACTGGTATTGAAATACAACTCTGAAACCCTGACTTATGCTCAGCTCTGCTATCATGACACAATAACGAAACAGAAAGACCTTGAAAAAGAAAGACCTACCTATAGGCCTTGAAAGCCAGGAGAGGGCTGTGATATGGTGCAAATGGTACTGGCTTCAGTTCTGGCAACGCTGCTGTGCTTGTTACCGTCTCCATGTCGACAACCATAACCTGTAGAGCAAGATACCATCACACAACAGTAAGTGTGGTCCAAGAGCTAAAGTTTGCTAAAATTACGAGAGACAAGCTAACAAAGTATTCGCCCAAACAGTACGATCACCTATTACAATTTCAGCCAATCAAATACAAGTGTTTGGTTCCTCTCCGTAAAAAGAACAAGGTCATTACACAATAAATTTGTTGTATTAGGGCCATTAGCAATAGTAAATACTAGAATATCCCAGGTCCTTTAAAACTATCTCTACGGTATCATCTGTCTATAACATCTTGTAAGGGCCTTTAAGATGAAACTCTGGAGTTTAGACTTTACCTTTCCAGCAGGTGGGCTCTCTGCGTCCTCCCACGCCTTACGCAGCTCTCTCTGCAGCAGCTCCCCCAGCTCCACCTGCAGCTCATACTGGGCCTTCAGGGCCTCCGCGTCCAGGCCCTGGAACACTGGCGTGGGCCCCGTCGAGCCTACGGGGGCAGCGGTCACCGGCTTGGAGGTGGGCATGTCCTTGGCGGTGGGCGTGTCTTTGGCGTTGGGCGTGTCCTTGGCGGTTCGCGTGTCCTTGGCAGTGGGCGTGGAGGAGCCCGGCTGCTCCAGCTTGGGTTTGGTGAAGGAGCTGGACTGGCGCAGGGAGAGGCGGCGGGCACCTCGGCCTGCGGCGGGGGCCGGCTCCCCCTCGCTGTCATCGGGTGGCTCCTCGTTGCCCAGGGTCAGCTTGTCCTGGGAGAGGTCCAGCAGGGAGGGCTGGGGCAGGGCGAAGGGGCTGGAGGGGGGTGGTGGCTGTGGTGGCGTGGGCGGTGGTTGTGGCAGCAGCTGGGGTTGTGGCTGCGGTTGTGGTAGCGATGGCGGTAGAGGCTGGATTTGGAGCTGCGGAGGGGTGGGGGCCAGCGTGGCTTCTGCCATGCTGGCCCGGTTGCGTAGGGCCTGGGTCTCCTTCAGCTTCTGGATCTTCTGGGCGTACTCCGACTCAAGCTGCTGCAGCCGCTGTTTCTGGGCGATGAGCTCGGCGAAATGGCGCCCAGCGCCGTGCGGGGTGCTGTCGAGACGGGATAGCTTCCCTGGCTGAGGAGCATGATTAACATAAGAAGTTTTAGTTGAATGTTCACTAGAAATAGAAACGGTCAATCCACATCCTATGATCACACACGTATTCAATCTACACACCAATGCAGACATTGTAACACCACCCTGTACCAAATGTACGACGAGTGGGTGAGGCTTACCATTGAGTGGTTGGGTTCCAGTCTCCTTTTAACCCCTCTCCCGGCAGCCATCTGGGCTTGAGACAACTCTTTCTCGAGTTTTCCCGCCTGGTCCTTCTTTATGGCCACGCGGTGTTCCACACGCTGCACCTACAGAGGTTAAAAAAAAAGTCACATGTTAAGCAACTGCAACATCACCACGGTGAAGACGGTAGCACAGCAGTGAGGAAATGCAGAGCATAGCGGATAGGTACGAGGCAAAGCTACAGCATACTAGTATATTGGGAACTCGTCCTGGGTTCATTATAAAAAGGGAGAAAAAGATGGAGGAATCTAATGCAGTGCTGGAAGTTATAGCGAGGAACCATCGAGGGACAGAGGGCATTGTCCATGTACCAAACCAAGGTTGGACTGTTGGCTGCGTCTTTTTGGTGGTACAGGTGTCAGGTGCTGAAAGTCATGTGTTTGTGCAGTGAGAGTCTTCACCCACCTGTTCCTGAAGCTTCTTCAGCAGAGTGCGGTTAGCGCTGACAATCTTCTCAGAGGCGACCAGCTGTTCCCTCAGTTTGGCTACTTTGGCCTCGGCAGCGCCGAGAGACTCACGTTTCTTCAGCTCCTGTTGCAGCAACTGTCTCAAGATGGCTTCGTCTTTCTGCATGATGGCTCTGGGAGGGACGCCAAAAATCATACTTGTTTTTTTAACTGAAGCAAGGAGATTTTTGTTTGGTAACATCTTTAATGTTTTTCTTCTCTCCCCTGTACACCGACGTCAAGAAACCACAAGAATAAACCCTAATGAGCCTATACAAGATTGTCAGCACAGTCTGCAATGCAATACAAACCCATCACCATGTTGCAAAGAAATTGACTGACCAACTGCCATTTGTGAGATCCTGAAGTGTTACATAGCGCTACACCAAACCCATCTGGACAAACCACAATAGTTCAGTGATTCAACGGTTGGCAACCCCCACCTGTTGAGCCCCATGTCCATGATAGGCACAGGCGAATGCTCCAACGCTAGGTTGTGCTTTGGAGCCTGCCTGGGTAGGCTCTGGGCTGGGCTGAACCGGCATTGTCGGCAGCTCATCGTCAGGTACAGCGAAACCTGACGCAATCTCAAGTTAATTTGGTCTGTTATTTTGAAACTTTCCGATTTCTTGTTTTTTAATAGCAATCTGGAAGTAGGGTGGTATATTTATGAACTAATAAGCATTTTAATTTTCATGTATCCAATTTCTGATTGGAATGTGATTATTTAGCACCAAGCGTTGCCGAAAGGTCCGCATGAAAGTTGATCAGATCAAAAAATAGGATCTGCGCCTGGGTGGCAGGGCGCTAGGTAAAGCTCCGATGCTCATGGTAAATTTGTCCACAGGGATTGCTTTGTAATGCTGAAGCTGGGTTATTTTTGTGTGTGTCATTGACATGGGGCTTTATCAATGATGGTGGACACCTAATACGATACACTGATCAACAATTCCACATTAAAGCCAGTAGCAAATTGTTAATTATTGAGAGAAATACCATTTGGTCAAAGGGATAACCTCCAAATGTTCTTGTTGTAAAATCGATTCAGAATAAATTTTCCATTTATCCTGAAGATTTAATACTCTGCAGAAATCAGTAGCACAATCCCAATGTCCCATGAACTTAGCAGATGCTCCCCCCACCCTACAGAGAGGCTGGTATTCAGCGTCCCTGCTTACCCCCCCTCAGGCACAGAGCCGATGGCGCGGGCCACACCTGTGTTTGGTGAGCGTCTTCTCAGCGGCAGAGAGGTGGAGCTCAGCCGAAGCCCTGCAGGATGTGTCCATCTCAGTGTCAGAGGCCGCCGGGGACGCGGATCCGAGGGGGCTGTGACTCGGTTCCTTGAGCAGCCGCTGCTTCTCCCGGCTGGAGACCAGACACAGACACACAGGTCAGCTTCATACACCAACAATCATGAAGCAGAGGCCAGGGGGATATCTTGGGACCAGGTCAACGGTGTAAATAGTAGCCCAGTTATTAAAAAAGGAAAATCTTCTTTAAAAATTTTTTTACACACACACACACACACACACACACACACACACACACACACACACACACACACACACACACACACACACACACACACACACACACACACACACACACACACACACACACACACACACACACACACACACACCTTTCATGTGACAACACTGAAGAAATGACACTTTGCTACAATGTAAAGTAGTGAGTGTACAGCTTGTATAACAGTGTAAATTTGCTGTCCCCTCAAAATAACTCAACACACAGCCATTAATGTCTAAACCGCTGGCAACAAGTGAAAATGTCCAAATTGGGCCCAATTAGCCATTTTCCCTCCCTGGTGTCATATGACTCGTTAGTGTTACAAGGTCTCAGGTGTGAATGGGGAGCAGGTGTGTTCAATTTGGTGTCATCGCTCTCACACTCCCTCATACTGGTCACTGGAAGTTCAACATGGCACCTCATGGCAAAGAACTGAGGATCTGAAAAAAAGAATTGTTGCTCTACATAAAGATGGCCTGGGCTATAAGAAGACCCTGAAACTGAGCTGCAGCACGGTGGCCAAGACCATACAGCGGTTTAACAGGACAGGTTCCACTCAGAACAGGCCTCGCCATGGTCGACCAAAGAAGTTGAGTGCACGTGCTCAGCGTCATATCCAGAGGTTGTCTTTGGGAAATAGACGTGTGAGTGCTGCCAGCATTGCTGCAGAGGTTGAAGGGGTCCCCCACCCCTTCAACCTATCAGCCTGGTCAGCCTGTCAGTGCTCAGACCATACGCCGCACACTGCATCAAATTGGTCTGCATGGCTGTCTTCCCAGAAAGAAGCCTCTTCTAAAGATGATGCACAAGAAAGCCCACAAACAGTTTGCTGAAGACAAGCAGACTAAGGACATGGATTATTGGAACCATGTCCTGTGGTCTGATGAGACCAAGATAAACTTATTTGGTTCAGATGGTGTCAAACGCGTGTGGTGGCAACCAGGTGAGGAGTACAAAGACAAGTGTGTCTTGCCTACAGTCAAGCATGGTGGTGGGAGTGTCATGGTCTGGGGCTGCACGAGTGCTGCCGGCACTGGGGAGCTACAGTTCATTGAGGGAACCATGAATGCCAACATGTACTGTGACATACTGAAGCAGAGCATGATCCCCTCCCTTAGGAGACTGGGCCACAGGGCAGTATTCCAACATGATAACGATCCCAAACACACCTCCAAGACGACCACTGCCTTGCTAAAGAAGCTGAGGGTAAAGGTGATGGACTGGCCAAGCATGTCTCCAGACCTAAACCCTATTGAGCATCTGTGGGGCATCCTCAAACGGAAAGTGGAGAAGTGCAAGATCTCTAACATCCACCAGCTCCGTGATGTCGTCATGGAGGAGTGGAAGAGGACTCCAGTGGCAACCTGTGAAGCTCTGGTGAACTCCATGCCTGAGAGGGTTAAGGCAGTGCTGGAAAATGATGGTGGCCACACAAAATATTGACACTTTGGGCCCAATTTGGACATTTTCACTTAGGGGTGTACTCACTTTTGTTGCCAGCGGTTTAGACATTAATGGCTGTGTGCTGAGTTATTTTGAGGGGACAGCAAATAGTTATAGACAACTATAGACAAAAAAAGTTATACAAGCTGTACACTCACTACTTTACATTGTAGCAAAGTGTCATTTCTTCAGTGTTGTCACATGAAAAGATATACTCAAATATTTACAAAAATGTGAGGGGTGTACTCACTTTTGTGAGATACTATATATATATATATATATATATATACACACAGTAAAAAATAATAACGGTATATAGATAGTAATAAACTAATAAATAGAAGATTTATTTATTTTCTACACACAGAAACAGGGAAAGGATGGGAGTCCCTACTGTAGCACTGGATGAGAACACCATACCTTGCGATCTCCTCTCTCAGTTTCCGGTACTCTGTCTTCTTTGCCTCTGGCAGGGCTTCAGGAGTTTTGAGTTGGTTGTTCTCGTTCTCTGAGGCCGCCGCTTTTGGCTTCGCCGCCTAGAAGATGACAGAGGACATCCACAAATCACTAAGACTGAAGCTGAACTTAGAATGGGGCGGGCGAGCACTTCCCATTCAAAAACTAAACCTTTAAAAATACTAATTTGCCAATAAAGTCCTGAGGATTTGAACTGGGAAATTAATAATTTACAACGCCACCCACCTCAACAGTCCTCCTGGCCTCCTTGATCATCAGGTCCAGGCACCCAAAGGTAGGCAGCGTGGAGCTGCAGGCTTCCGTGTCAGATTCGCTGTCGTCGGAGTCGTGGAGCTGCACCACCACCGGCCTGTGTCTGGGGAGCTGAAGAGAGGGGACAGGGACATACCAGTGAGCAGAAGTAACAGATGCAAAGGCACTGGTTACCTGTCGCACTAGTGGAACACAGGGCTTTGACTCTTGCCAAGTATTGGCCTTTTTGTTGCCCAGTGTTTATATTCTGCTCATCCCTTCTGAATGTATAAAATAATCAAATATTACAAATAACTAGTGTGGCAACTAATGATTATTTTAATAGTCGATTAATCTAAAGATATTTTTTTCGATTACTCATTTTGTCTTTCAAATGTCATAAATAATAGCAAGGTCACACAAATGTGAGTACAAAGTGATTAAATGAGATGGCTTTATCTGACAAGCAGCCCAAAAGAAATAAAAAGTATTACTTTTGTAATAACCCATGAAACAAATTTAACTTGAACTGCAACAAATTTAACTGCAACATTAAGCAGCAAATGTTTGTTATTTGTACTTGATTAATGACTTAAAATATAAATCGATTAGAAAATAAATTGATTCGATACATTTCTGTTCATCGACTAATCGGCTAATCGTTTGCAGTCCTACAAATAACCCACCAACCATTTATCTCCATTAAACATAAAACCAGTTTTGTTTTCATTGGTTTTGTTTTCATTTGCCATAATGCTATCGGCTTGTCTTCATCTGGTAATATGCATTGGTCCGTCTGTAATCAACAGAGTGTCGTACCACAAGAGGGGGCCTGGGGATGTGGTGGCCTCTGTTGAACTTGGGCCCCCGCGCCTGGGGCAGGTTTACCATGCTCAGGTTGCCCCTGGGTGGCAGCTGGACTCCAACGGGGACCGGAGGTTTAGGAGAAGGAGGGTCGCTATCGGGGCTCTCCTCCTGGGGAGAGCGAGAGAGAGAGACAAATAGTACAGGGACACATTAGACATTTGGAGGTGTGACTTTTTTGGAGGGTGAAAAAAAGGCTGATTTGGTTCCAATGGCTACGCAGAGTCCTTGATAAAGTCACCTATAACTATAGCTGGTAAGAGAGCTTCTGCCTTGCAGAGTTGAGGGTGTGAGGGTGAAAGGGAACACAGGCAACATCACGTATCTGACAGAGAAAGAGAGAGCGTCATACCCCCAGCGTGGGGACCCTCTTGTTGGCCATGGACATCAAACACGTCTCCCGGAGCAGCATCTCCTCCTCTTCCTCCTCATCCGCAAACGGAGGTTTGGGAGGCAACGACTCCTCTGGAGGGGGAGGCGGGGGAGGAACACCGGGAAGCATGTGGGGGAGGAACTGCGGCACCAAGTTCTACATAGAAGCGGAGAGTGGAGAAGGATGAAGACGACCGCACACCAGTGGCATCACACCGGGTTCACATTCCATCTTATGGTTTCGAGACTGTTCAGTAGCTTCCTTGTGATGTATAATAATCAAATATTAGTTCCATGAGAAAGCCTTAAAATAAATGGAAATAAACATTATCACAGTCATTTTGGAGATGGAAGGCCCTGACAAAAGCAGACTGAACCATTATGAGCATTGGGGTCGTACCATTCCGAAGTGGGCGGAGTCTGCGGGGTAGCTGGGCAAGTAAGACAGGGAAATGGGGTACTCCGTAGACAAGTGGTTGTGCGCCGGTGAAGAGGCTGTCGAGAGACATGTACAAAACATTTTAGGACTTGAATACATCCAGTCACCACATCAGAATTGCAACATACACTTGGACTTCAAAATAACTTACCTGGTGAGCCAGTCTCACTGTCGGTGTCCATGGCAACCTCATCGTAGTTATCGTACTGGTAGAGGTTACCCGAGGAATCCAGGCCTTGCTTACTCATCGACTTCCGGTGTTCCCGGTCTTTCGACTGAACAAACAAGGCAGAGCACATCTAATAACAGGTCGCATGCCATTTATCCTGCCTTACTACTACTGCATGCAGAGGCCATCATTGTAGCAGGCCATCATTGTAGCAGGCCATCATTGTAGCGGTCCTTCATGAAGCTTGCATTATTGTATATGGTCATTAGGGAAGTCGGCGCCATCAGGCGGTCTTACTTTACTGCGGTCCTGGGCCTTGCCCCCGACCAGCTTCATGAAGCGGTTGTACTGCTCGTCCTGGTTGGACAAGTCGCGGATCTTGCGGATCTCCTCCTCGCGCTTGCTGCGCTCCTCGTCCTCCAGCCGCCGCTTCTCCTCTTCGCTCTGCTGCTGCAGCTTCCACGTGCGCAGCTGCTGCTTGCGGGCTGCCTGCTTGGCCGACGAACCTGGGAGGGAGGCAGGGAGGGAGGCATGGTGGTCAGCAGTGGTTGTGTGCAGTCAGACCCAATGTCGGAAATCACAAAATATATGGAAAGAGAAGGGAAGTCCGATAGATGGAAAGTCTGAGTTTAACAGAATCCGTTCAAATGAATAGGCAGAATTTATACAATTCTACAGAATCTATTTCAATATTTGGATAGTTTCCTCATACAATTCCAAGTTTTTTTTTTTTTTATCATGACTGTACTATGACAGTAACGGCATGTTTGTTTTTTACAGAGGAAAGAGGAGAGGTCAGGACCCACCTGGGCTGATCATCTTCTTGGCCAAGGGAGCCTTGGCTAGGGTTCTGCTTCTTTCCATGGCCAACTTGGTGACAGGCTTGGCTCGCTCTCTCTCAGCGAGATTCGCTCTGCCCCGGTCCCTTTCTACGGGTCTAGCAGGAGGCCTGAGTGCGGGCTTGGCAGGGGTCCTGGCTGCAGGCCTGCCAGGGGTCCTGGCTGCAGGCCTGCCAGGGGTCCTGGCTGCAGGCCTGGTGGCAGCGGTCCTTGCTGCAGACCGGGCCCTCTCCCTGGCCCTTTCCAGGGGCATGACCCTCGTCCTGGCCCTCTCAGCTGCTGCTGCGGTGGAGGCAGACCTGGTAGTGACTCTGGGCCTTCCGAGGGTGGCATTCCCTGGGATCACCCCTGAACTATTATCCTGCGAGTCACCAAATTACATTATTATTATTATGGCTCCTGGGAGTATGTAATTACTATTATAATCCTCATCATCATCATCATCGCTACCTGGGAAGCCTTGGTGATGCGCTCCTTGCTCTCCTTCATCACCTGCTGCTCTTTCTGGTGCCATTTCTTACTGGCCGACTGCAACGCCAGGAGCCTGAGCTGCATTTCAGACAGCTCCTCCTCCTCCACCCTCCTGGGAAGACCGGGCTGCGGGACACAACAGGCATGAGTCGTTAGTTACAATATTCATTAACATGAACATTCTTTGATTTTTAACATCAAAGAACTCAAAACGAATGCACATTATACAATTAGAGACATGATTGTTAATATGTGCATGTGCAAGCTGCATGTATATATGTATTATATGGTAAAGTTATGACACATATGTACCTTATCAGGGGAAGTCACTGAGTCTTCACTGGACGTGGATAACTCTCTGCTGAAGTTTGGATTTTTTTCCAGGTCTCCGTGCTCCTCTTCCTCTGCACAGCAGCAACATTCATCCAGCACAATAAGTTCTTCTCCAGGCAGCATTGCTTCTGCATGGTTGGGGCCTTCTCCATTTCCTGCGAGGACAAAACAAATTCAGTGACCTTACCTGTTGATTAATCACTGAAAAACAGATCAAAAGCTAGATCTCAGTCGTTCAGCTTTATCTTGTTTCAGTAGCTGCTGAATCTCTTTTAGATGTTAACTTTAAAGACATCTTGTACAAAGGCATTTGCAGAGAGGTTAGGCCTACCACAGTCTGATTAAACTAGAGCCCGATTAATCTTTTGGGAACTCTTGATCAATTTTCTGTGGCAAGTCATCAGACAGTCGAGGACAACATGTTCAGATAAACAGCCACTGTGACCAACAGACAACAGGACACCGGTGTGGTGAGATGGTAACAAACCTCTGAGACAAGCAGGGACTGGAACCACGTCGTCCTCCTGGCTGTCCTTCACAACGGCCTGCTGAGCTTGACCCTGTTCCACATCCTGTCCACCACCATTTTCCTCTTCTAGCTTCTTCTTCAGTGCGTCTAATTCGAGAGGAGTGAGCAGCTTTTGGCGCAAGGGTTTGAGATTGAAAGCCTGGAATACTTTTTTCTCAGTCCTCTGTGGGTCAGACGCTTCCTCTGTGGCACTGTGACTCTGAATACTGGCGGGTTCTGCTTCGGTTCTTTGTACTGTAACATTGGCAAGAGTCTCTGGCGGCGGCTGGTCTCTGGAGGGGGAATCGCTGGGCTCTAGGGCCTTGGATTCTTGCTTCCGGATGCATTCTAGCTCGAGCTGGATCTGCTTATACTTTGACAGCAGGTCTTCAAAGCTCTCGTCCGCCACGTTTTCTGATTTCACAACACTGTGCCCTGGTTTCCTCACCTGAATCCGCCCAGGCTGCTTTTCTGTGCCAACAAAATTGTCAAGGAACCTGAAGACTCTGAGTGTGTGTGTGTGTGTGTGTGTGTGTGTGTGTGTGTGTGTGTGTGTGTGTGTGTGTGTGTGTGTGTGTGTGTGTGTGTGTGTGTATAGAGAATGTAAAAATAGGATACATATAAATAAAACAATTATCGGTGGAAAAAAACATTGAACCCTGTTAGTTGTGTTTTTTTGGGACGACCAGACCTACTTTCACCCTAGTAACTAATCAACCATTAATCATATGCCCTTTCTAGATAATCTCAAGTAGTAAGACAATGCACTTTAAGTTCAAAATCCAGATTCCCCTGGACACATATGTTACGGAAAGGATACGTTTTCTAGGAGGAGATTCCTTCTGGTTGAGGTGAAGCTCTCCAGGTCCGTAACGTTCAGATGGGGGTCTCAGATTGGCCGTATCGCGACCTGCCCCACCGCCTTCTCCCCAGATTCCTCGGCTCCAGTCATCGCGTCCCCCAGGCGGAACAGCCCTGTGCCTATACCTCCCCAAGGCGTTGTGACTTCGTTCCCAGAAGCTTGATCGTTGGTTCACGTCACTGTGCGGAGGACCAAGCCCCGGTGGGGGAGGTCGATCAGGCCCACTAGGCCCACATTGCTGTCGGTGGCTCGGGGGGAAGGGTCCGAGCAAATGAGGTCCGAAGTCGAATGGCATTAAATGTCGAAAATCTGGTGGCGGGTGTGCCATTAGAGGTAACAAATTATGTGAATGTTGGTGGTTTTGTCTCCTAGAAGAATCAATGCTTGGCCTTCCGCCGCCCAGCTCGACGGGCAAATTTTCCTCGGTGTCATCATCACAGATCTCTCCGTCTTCTAGCTCTCCTTCTTCCCTCGGAGAACGATTGCTTGAAGCCATTTTCTAACGAAATACGACGGTTCCTAGATATGTCCTGTCATCGGCGTGTCTGGTCGTTATTATGATATGGGGCTTATCGGTATCAAATTAACACAAATCTAGTCAACTATATCAAATTCTGACGGAACGCTAGCTTGCTATAGCTACCACCCTCGTTCTCCCTCTGCTCTTACCTCTTTCTAGCATCGCGATAGTTGACCAATACTGAAAGTAAGGGCGCGTCAGTATATACGTCGAAATATATATACAAGTCGAAATGTGCACACATTGTTGCTAAAGACATCGAGTTATTTTTAAAATGTATATTATTTCTATATATACGTCACCTTTATGAGAGGTAAATATAGTACTTAAAACAAACCGCTATAACGAAAATATATTATATTTATATATTGTATTATATATATTTTATTGTATATAACATATGTATTGAACAGAACACAAATTTAATCAGGAAGTTTCAGGAAGAGTACCTGTTTTGAGGTTTTTGGTATTCCTCTCTACATTCAATATATTTCTGTTCAGTAAGCAATTTCTTATTTCAATATTTCTTCTTTTCCATAGACCGGTATAACAATTTCCGTCACCAATATTTTGTAAACTAATAATTTTGAATAAAATCAAATTCAAGTAAAATCTCGTTTTCTTAGGTAACTTGCCCGTACATATTTCAAACACCCAGACTCAGTTAATAAATAACAAAAAAGAAAATATATTCACTTTGTGGCATACATGTCATCATTCACTGGGCTTGCGCACTCCCAAACACGGAAGCTGAGTTGTCACTGTTGTTTTGGAAGTTGACAGGCACGTGAGTAGTTGTCGTCATCGATGGTAGGCGACATGGCGGCTGATACTTCCCAGAAGGTAGTGAACATTGTTAAACGGTTTAATCGCTTGGCATTCCGTATAATATCCGTGGTCTAGATGTAACTTTGTCCCCGTGTGCAAATTGCGAGTTTGTGTACAAAATCAGTTCCGTCGTACTTGTCTATAGGTCCATATTAGCTCCATACACTGTAATAGCGAAGGTTAGCCAATAGCGAGGAGTAACGTTAGGTGCTAGCGTTACAACAATACATCCTGGTGAACGCCACGATAGCACAGGAGTGTTGTGGTGATCGGTATCCGCGGCGTGCCCGCCTCTCCAGTTTGATGGGTGTGAAGTGATGGAGTTAGGATCCTAACGTACATCGACTTTTTCCATACATGTAAAATGCATAGACAGGATCATTTGTCTATAGCTAACTTTAGCACCAGCTAACCGAAAAGAAGGCAACAGGAAAGCGAAGTCCTTACAACTGAGCGATGACATTTATAAATTATATTGTATTGTCATCGTTAAATTACATTACATTACACTAATTAAATTACATTAAATTATATTATATTTAATGTATATATATTAATATATCAATGTATATATGTGTATGTATGTGTATATGTGTATGTGTATATATATATATATATATGTGTGTGTGTGTGTGTGTGTGTGTGTGTGTGTGTGTATATATTACTACTATCTATTTTTACTATTTATACACAATTATTTTACTTTGTTTCAGGTTTTATTTGAACAGGATGGAGTTTTCATACATTCAAACAGTAATGATGACTGCATTGAACAAGATCTACTCGTTTCTGGGTCCATTCGAATCATTGACAAGGTATTGTATTCCAAATCCTGTAACCAAGCACAAATATCGAAATATCGTCATTGTGCTGGTGGTGAACAGTGCCAGCGACAACTGTGCTAAGATCATTTGAATACTTTTAATTTTCCAGTTTTGTTTTTATTTTAAACAGTTGCCCTCTTCTACCTCATATGGCAGATTTTCTAGCTAAATGGGGGTAAAAGTGCCACAGTTTCCAGGAATGTTGTGAAGCTGTTTTCCATCTGTTAAAATCCCCCTCTGCGTTGCCAGGATGGGGAGGTCCTTGTTGAATACAGACCTTTGGAGGACTCTGTCGACCCATCAAACATGCTATGTGCTGGCAAGGTTTGCTCTCTTGATATTCTCCATTTCAGTAATTGACAACTAAAGATTAGTTTACACTCTTATTCTAAATGTTGCATTGCCTCTACAGTTATTCACAATGTAAGTAGTCCAAATCCAAAATATTTGGATTTGTTTAGCTAACTTGATAGAGATACACAGAGGGAGACGTGATTGGGTGTGAGTCCAATACTGTAAAATAATGGATTTTTAATCTGAATCGACATAGACCACAACAATTAACAGATACATTCACCTCTGCCAGCTGACATGGTGGGATCATCGTAAACCACATGACAAACCCATATATGTATACATTTGCTTGAATTCCAGGACTCCAGTTCTGTCATGGAATGGGGCCAGAGTGCAGAGGAGAGGCCCCACCAAGGGCTGGAGACTCAGCATAGCTATGAGACAGAGTGGGATATGGTGAACGCTGTCTCCTTTAAGAAGAAGACCTTCTCCAATGGAGATGGTGGGTAATTCAGCCATGTGCCTATCCTTTTTAACCCCTGTCTCCCTCCAGCAGGCAGTTGCTCGTTAGTTAGTATGTTTGTTTTTCAAATCAGTAATGAATGATAATTACTTGGAACTATCTGAATTTTCACATCATTTATAAGCTATGACATATAGGTAGAGCTGCATAATTAAGAGATTTTTGGCCATTGCAATTATTAAAAATGATTAAATCGGATTCTGTACGCCTGTCAGATTAAAATCAAAGTGTAAGCCATTATAACTCAGCAATAAGTGCTCTAAAGAATCACAGGCATTGCCATTAAGGGCGATATTATCTTGTGTTTCCATGCACGTTCTTTGTAATCAGTACCACTAAATATATGACACGAAACAGTGTGAAGTTGCCAGGTTAGCAAATTGAATTGATAATCTGTTAATCGCAATGAAGTATCACAATCTTAATATCGGGCAGAATTATCTCAATTATAATTTTTGTCATAATCGTGCAGCCCTTGTAAATACAGTTGTAGATCCTCTATAGAATCATCCAATCAAAGTAAATTGATAGGATTGAGACCCAACAGACTAGTGTGTTTGTTTGCATTTGTGAATGGTTGTGTATTTTCTAAATCCTTTGATCTACAGCTACAGTCTCAAAGAGATTCACAGGCTCACATTCATTGTTTTTCAAAGAAAACAATGCACAGAACATTCATACAATAACAAAGGACAATATTCATTGAACAGATATTTTTCTTCCACCATCAGAGGTGTTCCAATGGTCTTCTAGAATGTTCTGAGAATGTCATGAGTCCAACCCTCCTCTGGCCTACATCACGCTCAGGTGCCCTGAACCACAGTCACGAGAGGAACCGTTGGGCCTTCACCTTCAGCGTCAGTGACCTGCATACCATCACAGTCAAAGTGGACAGCTGGTCCTCCCTCTTCTTCAAGCTAAAGGAGGCCTCTGTCTCCCTGCCTATTCTCTACTTCCACCAGGGCGGCATCACTGAGTTCCTGGACAGCCTCCGAAGATGTGCCCTGCTAAGCGAGTGAGTAGAATGTTGCAGAACCATAAACCACAGCTTGTTCCTACAAGTAGCGAATTGGCAGTAGCCTGACATTGCCAGCCTGATTCGCAAATGTGTAATACTCTGGAACCTCTCAGTTCATTTTCTATTTCCAAGTGGCGTTTTCAACGGGCGTAGACCTGGAGGAACTAAATTCTTTAAAACCCCCACTTCTAGCATTAACAATGAAGAGGAACATGCGGAAAACGCCTTTTTGTTACAACACAATGCGTTTGGCTTTGTTTTTCAACATGTATCATTACACTCGCGCGAAACCTGTATTATTTATTGCCGTTAAATCTTACATTTGGCCGAGAAATAAGAATGTTATCAGCCTAGTTGGCTGGCGAAAAAAATGGCTAGCAGAAACCCTGGTCACGGTTTATTTATGTTGATTTAGAATTGTACAGTACTACTCTGTGGAGTCCTCTGAAAATGGCAGACTACAACAATCAATCCCATGATACATTCTGATGTACAACCCCTATTGAGGCAATTGGCCCACGGTGTTCAGTTATGTGTCCTGCCTTCTGATGTGTGGCCTGGTAACCACTCGTCCTACTCTAAACAAAATATCAGGTTAGATTACATCCTGGTCAGCCCAGGCAATGTATATCTCTATCTTGGCCCAGATAGTGGGTTTTTATTAAAGTTCTTATCAAAGCCTGTTCATAATGGAAGTGGTCTGTATTGAGTGACAGGCATCCTCAGGAGTAGTTTCCAGGCAGGTTGTGACACGCTGTTATCTCTTTCTGCCTTGTTTGCCCTGTCATGAATGTTATTAACCCAGACAGTGCTGGAGGCAAATGCAAGACTGCTGGACTCTTAGTGTTTTGTCTTGAACCCACATCTCCATCGTAACCCACTGTTTATAATAGTTGTGTGTGTGTGTGTGTGTCCAAAGTAATATGTACCTCCATTATGGCTTTGATATCCTTTTAAATAGTATATAAATGTTTTCCGGTAACTTTCCTGTTAACACGGCTACTCATCATGGGATTATGATGGGTGGATGTTTTGGGTCAGTCATTCTCCTACCAGCCCTACCAAGCTGCAAGCCCTGTCACACTACACTGAACAAAACAGCCGACTCCCCCGCATCTCTTGACTGGGGCTATATCAGGTCTGAAGTGGTGTAATCTGAGCCCAGCATCAGTGTGATGTGTGTCCCTGTTTGTGTGTGTTCGAAGGTCTCCAGAAGATGAGAGCTGTCTGCTGGTCAGCACTGCCAACAAGGTCCTGTCCCAGTCCTTCGAGAACCTTCAGGACGACAACAACTATGGCCTTGTTAATGTAAACAGAATATTAACAAAAAACAAATAGCATGCATTATAATTATCTCTTATGTTTTTCTATTTGATGTGTCTCACTATTCATTTAGGTACAGCTGAATTTGTCAAAAAGAAAAACAACTATAGTTACACTATTTATTTAAATCCTTTTCTCCTTCATCTCAAAGTATAAAACAGTTTCAGGCAGTGCGTCCTTGACTGCTACCGTTGAATTTTGACCCTGACCCTCGGATACATTTGAAGTCACCAGCAACGTGAACTTGTCCCTTTCCCATTTGCCAGAAGCTGAAGAAGGACCCGTATGTGACGACGCTGGGCGGCTTCTCCAAGGTCACCAACTACCTGTATGACGCCTTCCGGGGCGCCGAGGAGCAGCGGCAGCGGCCCCCAGAGGAGGTGGCTGATCTCCTGGGGGAGGTCATCCCGGGGCTGGAGATCAACCACCAGGAGGAGCCCGGCTTCGAGGTCATCACCAGGGTGAGTCTGGTACTCTGTTGACTCTGCCTTCTATTGCTGCTTTTGCAACAGTGTGCCCTGCCCGCACCGAGTCAGACGTCAGTGTTTCCAATTTATACAAGTTTAACGTTTGACCTCAGTAGATGTCACAGTTCTTGATTTCTCTACCAGGGTAAGAAACGGTTCCATTTAAAAATGTTCTCCTTCAGGCCTTCTGATTACAGTACATTATGTTGCGTGTATCCAATGCACTAGAAAAGCAGCATTTGACTGCAGGCATTCAAGACAAAAGGTTTAGAATGTGACTGAAACGGTAAGGTCCACCCTAGTTTCCACCGAAATACAAATATCGAAAGTCAGTATTTAACTGTATTTCATACAGCCTATGTGTGTGAACCCCCATACCAAAGCTCCACACAGTTTTTCACCTGCTTTTTACTGTTTTAGAGCTAGTGGGATACACTTCTAAACAGCGATTTTGATGTTATATCCGTTAGGGAAATTTCAAACATGAGCCGTATCCAGTTATGCTATGAATAAGGGCAGGGTCATTTAGTTTAGGGCTTGTTACAATGGCTCTATAGAGAGGAGTGCTGCTGCTTAACCATGTCCTGGGCAGGTATACACCGCTAGACACACTGGGTCTCATGCCGTTGATTGCATTTTTAGTTCCCCAGACCACTGTAATATCTTTCTAACTTAAAAGAATAACAGACTTTCACACTTGGGCTGCTATTGAGATGTGTTATTTGAATACAGCACCACCTAACCTGGCCAACCAGTAATGTAGGTGAACAACACTTATTTTATACAGTCTCTCAACAACAATGCATGCAATGCCAAAGGATTTATTTTTCACTACTTATTTATCCTGCTTTATTAGTACTCGTTGACTAGAGTACAAATGTACAGCCCCTAAACATCCAGTCATTACTTCCTTATTTAATTCTCTCACTGATGTTATTTATTCAAAAATATTTAATTGAGGTTAAGTTGTAACTCAGTTTCTTCAATACAATGTCATGTTTAATAAATATAACCTGGATCTCTGGTTGGCTCTTTCAGATTGACCTTGGAGTGAGGCCAGAAGTCCAGCGGGGGGAGCCACTGTCTACAGAGCAGTGGGCGGAGCACCAGGACGCAGAGGGAAGGATATTAAACGTCCCTCATCTCAAGCAAGTCATCTTCAAAGGGGCATGTTGAGTATATTTTCATTATTATTATTACTATTATTATTTTATTACCATCAACTAGCCTCATGACAGCATCCTGATCTCGTAAATTCACATTCTGTGATCTGTAATCTGATTGGCTAGAGTTTTTTTCACAGTGTAAGGCCGTGCCCATATGTGGAAATCAATTGCAATTGCCATGGCCAGAATGATTTTCATTGCGAAGCGCAAACTTGAATATCTGAGTGGTCTCACGAGGCCAACCCTCACCGCCACTGTCCAAAACCGGTCATTTCTCATCACGGGTACCCTAAAACTACACTTTGTCGTATAAACAGTAAACTAGACTTAAAATTGCAGCATCATTTTATTTATTTATAGCAGTCACCATTTTTTAGAACCTAAAAAGTCAATGAAAGACTGGGAAGTTGTAACAACATTAGCGACCACATTATATTCCCAAAACTGGCTAGTTTTGCTTTTGTCTCACACTAGGATAGATGCTATTTTTATAGCTATGACTGTTTGGACATAACTAAGACAGCAATGACAAGGAAACAGACAATCTCCAACTATTTTCTTTTATTAGTTGGAGTTTGTCTTGGAACAATAATTATAGGTGTGATGCTGTTATAACTGTTTGAGAACTTTGACTGTTACTTCTATAAATACAGCGGTTTATTTTATTTATTCCTAACTATGGTCCTGACTTGCTGTGTTTACTCGATTACATGAGGCAGACATATAACGATGGCGACATATTTTATTAATTTATTAATTATTAAAATAAAACTTAAGAACAGCGTTCATTGTTATCACCTCTTGACAGACAATGATTTATTTTGGATGATTATTTAGATTTATACCTCCAAAGCTAGACCACTCATAACTGTTTTGCCCCCCGACCCGCCAACATTTAAACTGGTGCAATGCAGAACCGACTGCAATGATTGCCAAATACATTGATTTCTGGGTTGCAAGTTGTATTTCCTAACTGGAGGAGGTATCGAGAACCGCCCCATTAAATCAAATGTTTGTGTGTGATGGAACAGGGTCTGTGTCACATGTTGAGGAAGGATGTCTGGAAGTTTCTGCTGGGATATTTCCCCTGGGACAGCACCCTGGAGGAGAGGAAAGCTGTGACGAGAGCTAAGACGTATGCTTCATTATTTTCTATACAATCTGGACTGGGTTGCATAAACGTCCCACTGTTTGGCTGTTTGGTTACTGAAATACTGTTACAAAGCTTAAGCAGAACTGTTTCCCTCCTGCAGTTAACAATGGCAGTACAGGGAATAAATCAAGTCTTCCAATCTTATTATACCCCGTCTCTGGTGCTTATAAAAGCTCTTCTGTCACCTATATCCCATTGTCTTAAAGGGATGAGTACTTCAGAATGAAGCTGCAGTGGAAGTCTGTGAGCGAGGAGCAGGAGAGGAGAAACTCCAGACTCCGAGACAACAGGAGTCTCATCGGTAAGTCTAAGTCTTGCTGCGTGCGCTAAACCTTCACCAGGTTAGAGAGAATCATCACCCCTTGTAGTATGTCACACTTATTATGCCAGGAGGGATTCGGTCACCGCTGGTTTCAACTTGGTGTAAAACTGTCAATTTACAGTAATTTTCATGAACGTATCAAACGACCTATTGTTCTGTTTAGCAATCGTAAGAGTTTAGAAGTGCGCTGGATCTTTAACGGTACACACACATTGTCAGCTGTCACTAAAGCTCAGGTTTCCATAGGATAGTTGATTGGATGGGCGGATTCTCTGTTTAGGCACTTTTAACATCTCCCCACTGGTGAAAAGAGGTTGGAGCTGGTCGTATTTGTCTTTTACTAGTTATGTTAGATTTGGCTCACTTGTTCCCTCATTCCCTATTCCCTTAAGAGTGAACACTACATAGTACATTATTGAGGGAATAAGTACATGGGGATTCGGACACTAATAGCGTCCTGGAAATCCACTGCCGTTCGGTATATTGATCCCATAAACAAGCCAACGCGTGGTACATGTCTCGCCATTACAGCTCTTTTGCGTAAAGAACCCATATGTGCCGGATCATCTCCATTGGATGAAAATGATGGCAATGCATCATGGAATGTAGTGTGGAAATAAGTGTGCATCAGTTGTACACGGTATTAAGTAGTGCAAAATATGGGGAACCAGATCTGAATGAGTCGGGCATTATACATGCCTGTCTCAGCATCACCTCCTATATGGACCGATTCCACTCTTCCTTTGTTCTCAGAGAAGGACGTGAACCGAACGGATAGAACCAACCGCTTCTACGAGGGCATCGACAACCCGGGCCTCGTCCTGCTCCATGACATCCTCATGACCTATTGCATGTACGACTTTGACCTGGGTGAGTGGATGAGACCTCGAGAAGATGTAAATTACACTGAAATGTACACTATATATACTGCCATATCTTTAACATCTTTATCACTGAGCTTCTTGCTCAGCCTTTGGCCAAAAATAACATACCCAAAGTGAATAAGAGTATATCTCAACAACTATAAGGGCTATACATTTTTGGTACTTGGTACCAAAAGAAAGATAACACCTGTGAGATTGTCATGCGAGTGAAATTATCAATGTGGATGCTACTCAGTAGAGTGGATAAACTCAGCATAGGTCCCATGTTGTAGGGTGCATCTTATTAAGTTGGTGTGTGTGTGTGTGTGTGTGTGTGTGTGTGTGTGTGTGTGTGTGTGTGTGTGTGTGTGTGTGTGTGTGTGTGTGTGTGTGTGTGTGTGTGTGTGTGTGTGTGTGTGTGTGTGTGTGTGTGTGTGTGTGCAGGTTATGTCCAGGGGATGAGCGACCTTCTCTCTCCGCTCCTCTTTGTGATGGAGAACGAGGTGGAGGCCTTCTGGTGCTTTGTGCCCTTCATGGACCAGATGGTAAAGGGTCTCTTCATCTAGCTTAAAGCTGCTGTAGGTAAGATTGGAGAGTTGTAAAGAGAGGGAGCAGAATATAGATCAAAGAAATCATACCCTCCCTCCCTTTGATTTCCTGCCATTGGGAAGTGTTGAATTCCACACACCTGTGATCAACAGGCAAGATGGATCCCCCAACCAGTCACGCAAGAGCTGTCCTGATTGGTCAGAAAGGAGCCGGCGTGGTCAAAATCAAAATTGGCTCATACACAGTCAACTTGAAACAGATATTCTCACAGCGCATTTCCCTCACCAATAGCACCAATAACAAATTACATTTAAATAATAGCTCTTTAATCTTACCTACAGCACCTTTTAATCACATGGTTGAACTGGTGATGCATGACGTTTGAAGTCACTATTAACATCTCATTATGTGTGTGTGTGTGTGTGTGTGTGTGTGTGTGTGTGTGTGTGTGTGTGTGTGTGTGTGTGTGTGTGTGTGTGTGTGTGTGTGTGTGTGTGTGTGTGTGTGTGTGTGTGTGTGTGTGTGTGTGTGTGTGCGCAGCACCAGAACTTTGAGGAGCAGATGCAGGGCATGAAGACCCAGTTGGTCCAGCTCAGTTCTCTGCTGAGACTGCTGGATCTCAACTTCTGGAACTACCTGGGTACACCAAACACCCTGACACACACACGGCACTTAATCTCCTGCTGTACAAACTAAATGGATGCGCTGTGATGTGCATTGCTAGCAGCACAGAGCTCTTTTAGAACAGTGCAGCTTTAAGCGTGCCTCCACTGAAAGCGAGAAGGTATCTGTGTCTCGTTTCTCACCTTGTCATCTTGTGTTTTGCATTTTCAGAGTCGCAGGACTCAGGATTCCTATATTTCTGTTTCCGCTGGTTACTGATCCGTTTTAAGCGGGAGCTGAGCTTTCCGGACGTCCTTCGACTTTGGGAGGTAAGTTCGTTATCCTCTGGCCCAGATGGAGCCCCCTCTTCTGCCCTCAACCCCGCACCCCTGAGGCATTAACAGATTTTCACTGTGGTCTTTAAAGGGCAAAAATCTAGGGGTGGCGCTGAACACAGATTAAGTGGTTTGGGTCTAAAATATAGTTATACTTTTTTAAAAGATGTTATTGGTTATTAAATATGTTTATATAATATATATATATAATTCTTTTTTAAATATAAAGTGTTTAATGGGTTCTTGAAAACTGGCCCATTCGCACAGTGCTGTGCCACTTGAGTGATGCGTGATGTGTTTTGGTGTGATCAGCAGCCCCATCTCTTACCCCAGGTCATGTGGACGGGCCTACCCTGCCAGAACCTCCACCTGCTGATCTGCTGTGCCATCCTAGACTCAGAGAAACAGAAGATCATGGAGGAGAACTATGGCTTCAATGAAATCCTCAAGGTGAAAACATTGTGTTTATGTGGCTCTGTCTTTAGTTTAATATGTATCTAAATATGTCATCTAAATTGAGTTAGATGACATTCATTTAAAAGTTAGTTATTTGAAAACAAATGCTCTTTGAATATAAAATACATAATTCAAACATACATCATCATTATTGTGATGTTTGACAGTTGCACTCCAACACAAAACTGGAATAAAGTAAAAAAATAAATAAAGATGACTCAAGGAACAAAAGAGAAAAAAAGCCAACACACCACCAACACTACAGCCATCCGTAACAAAAGCTCCTCAGACAAAAACAATCAGGAATTATTTTATAATGATCCATGAACCAAATATTTTTATTGAACTGCAACATTAAGCAACAGTTTTCTTTATTTGTACTTGATAAATGACTGAAACGATTAATCGATTTTCAAAATTTGATTTGATAAGACTTTTGCCGATCAACTAAATGATTAAGCGATTAATTGTTGCAGCCCTAGGAAGCAAGACATTCTTGAGACTGAGGACCACCATAAGGTCGGAGTCATGGTTATAATGACGAAGGTTTCACTGACGTTGTCAATCTCTCTGCCTGTTAAACAGCATGTTAATGAACTCTCCATGAAGCTGGACATAGAAGAGATCCTCCGTAAAGCAGAGGCCATCTGCTTGCAGATCAAGGGTTGTAAGGTGAGTTCCCTTTGTAGTCGTATACCAACTACGCTGTAAATAAAGTAATGCTAATGCTGTAAACAGAATTTGAATTCTTATTGTACGTAATTGTTCAATGACCACCTATGGAGGGATTAATATGTACAGTGATGCAGGTCATTACTCAGTTGAACTCACAGACAAAATCATTAAGTCACACACTAAACCTCATAAACAAGGTATTTTCATATTTGATGTTTTTCTTGTCGTACATCCTCTACAGGATCTGCCTCATTCAGTCAGTGACATCCTGGGATTTAACACGGACGAAGACACCGCAGAAGCCCCCAGGTCAGAAGTCATGGAGCCAGGAAAGAGAAGCCACTCCCCCTCGCCAAGCCCTACCCACAGAGAGCAAGCCTTCTCCAATGGCCACGGACACTTGAGAGAGAGCTCTCAGAACGGCTGCAAAGTGTCCTTCGTGTCCTAGTGAACAAAGAGATTTGAACCTCAGAGACTGGGGCCGTCCAATGAGAAGCCTTCCCAACAGGTCAAACTGGCTCTCCAGGAAGAGGAACGCCACTTCAGCCGTCGCCTTGGGATCAGGAGCCTTGAGATGACAGATGGATGGAATGTAAAAAACAAACAAAAAAGGATTTAAGATTATTAAGAACCTTATTTTTGTAATTTCTTGTACCATATTGTCTTTTCATTGAAGTAGTCATTCCTGATGGTAACTACGTTTTCTAAAGATCGGCTGAGATTTTTTGTGACTAGAGTTGTGCTGCTAAAATGTATTACTCCCCCATGCTAAATCATGCTTCAGTGATTAAACTATGGACTAATACTTTTTTTAGATCATTAATCAAAACACTGAGTGTAGGATTTGGAAAATACTTTTTTTGCATCCAATTTGGCAGCTGGTGTATTGCTGTTTTTTTCTTTTCGAATTGAGCCCATCTTCTGTTTGAAACTGTTACATACAGTTTTTCAAGATATTCGCCCAATGTATTGGACAGCTTGTATAACAGTTGAATTCAGTATTAATGAGGAACGGTCAAAGTTTCTCCTGCTGTAGTATTACCGTATGTTTAAATTTAATGACACCCCCCTCCCCTGCCCTTGACCCCCTCCATTAGCCTTTGCATTACTCTGGACCACCAGTGGTAAATTCTGCTTCCAAAGCTTGTGTGCCAGTTCTTTATTTAGAATTCATTTTTTATCCTAACTCTGAATTTGTACCCTGAGAAATCTGCTGCTAAATATATCGGAAGTCGGTGCACCTCAATATCTACTACATTAAACTAACACCCTTTTGACTTATTTTACAATTAGCCTTCTCTAGAACTTACTTTCAAAATTTGAAATATATAATTATATATTGCTTTTTCTATAAATGTAACATGCATAGAGGGTTTTGGAATGAGCCAACTGATTGACTTTAAATTGATTTTACTTTGCTTTGCCAGCAGGATGGAATGAGTCTGGTTGACCAGCTTTGAAATTATGTGTCTTTAAATCTCATGGACTGGAAAGGACACTATGGGGCAATAAACAAACAAACAACTACTTCAGGAATGTTATTTTACTCATTGTGAATCATTTGTAATCCTGCAGAACACGATTTTGACTTACTACTCAAATGTGTATTTTTTGGCAATGGAAGCACAACAAAGTCCTTAACTTTTAATCAAAAATGTATTCATATCCTTACACTGCACACACTGGTCAAGTGTATTACTGTTCATCAGGGTAATGGTCTCAAAGCACTGCAGTGGAGGGCCTACATTTAAAGGACGGGAATGACCTTATAACCTCAAACCACAAAAATGCAGTAAACTTGAAGTGAAACAAAAATGTCCTTGGCCAAGGATGGCTAGAGACATGTTATGCACCTTTCTGTAACAAACGGTTGTTTGTTGGGTTGTTCTAAGGAAAACATGGTGGTTGAGTTATTCTGTGAAGTTCATGTAGGTTTGGGCTCTCGCTTGCCATTGAACAGAGGTTAAGGTGAGTGACATAAGCAACCTGTCAACCAATCCACATGGAGCATACCTTTTCTTTACAGCCTTATAATCTCTCCATTAATAAAATGAATCTCTATGGCAACTATGTGATATTATATCCCAAGTATGATGACATCACCTCTTAGTGGCACCTGTGATATTTAGAATAGAAGCATTCAAATATGTCTGCTTTTAATCAGGAGCAGAGGAAGAAGTCAATTGTGAGACACATTACATCATATGGCAAGAAGGAGTGGCTTATAGACAACATTGGTGAAGGAATTACAAGGACTAATTGTTGGATGGATGGATGGATAAACTTTATTGATCCCCCAGGGGGAAATTAATTTGCCACCACCCAACAGAAAAACTAACATATAAACCCCATTACAAGCACATTAACAGTACAGTACATGGTTACAGCAGATTATTAAACAACCTGACAAAGCAGTTTGCTTTCTTTTTTTTCCAAACCTATCAATGCTCAATACTTTAATGCATTAAGTGTAGAAAATTCTCAAATATTTACCTAAATTAAGGAAGAATTTCTGTTTTTTCTACATCTTGCTTCAAGCTGCATGAATGTATTCATATTCCAAGAAAATGTCACAAGGACCTTGTTGTGACTAGGGGGGTGGCCCCATAATTTTTTATTTTATTTTTTTACCCGATTTTCTCTGGCAATTGAAGATTAGCTCTGCGTTTTCCCTTTCCGATGCAGGTTGTGCCTGATTATATGTGGCATTTTGCCTCCACTTTCAACCTTGGCTGACGGACAGCAGCAGTGTGCGTCAGTGCGGGTCTGAGCTGACACTCTGCAGTGCTGCCCGTGTCCTTTGATGGAAGACATTTGGAGACGCCTCTTGCGTATAAACAGTGGGAACAGGGGGCTGGCTAACGGACCAGGTATCTACCTCCGATCTGCTCATAAAGCCCTGTCTCCATTGGAACAAAGCAGGCCGCACACTGCTCTCCCATCTCCTTACTCTTTCATTTCCTGTTTGGCAGGAAATTGCCTCAGCGTACGCTTGATAGCGTAATGTGCAGTGCTGTGACTTATCTGTCCTATCTCGCCCTGTGTGTGTGTGTGTGTGTGTGTGTGTTTTAATTAAAGTAGAAGCTGTTTTGTGTGACTGATGGCTGTTGGGTCGTTCATTCAGGTCTGTGCGTCCATGTTTTAAAAGGTTCTGAATGAGCCGTGTTTAAACATTGTCCACCGCCATCAACACCGTAGTACAAAATAAAAAAGAGAAGGCCAAAACAATACCAGAGATAAATAAACCAGATTGGCAGTATAATTTCTCAGTGCCAAAAGTAATGTATCTGAGCAATCTCTATAATCAGCGAAAAGGAAAAAGTCAGTTCTACCCCAATTGTTCTCGACTCCCACTTGCTTGAGACTTTTTTTGTTGTATTTTCAAGCACTTGTTGTTGATGTTGATGTAGGATGACGTCAGTGTAGTATGTAAGTAGACCAGTGATGGAGTTAGCCTCCCGTCTACGCCAGTTAGGATTCCAAATGAACAAACAAGAAAGAGCCACATTAAAAACAATCTGATATGCCAAACACACACACACACACACACACACACACACACACACACACACACACACACCATGTAGTCCCTCCCATCCTCCCGTCACACTATATAAGCAGACCTGGGGCTGCTGAGCGGGTGGTGATCTAAACAGAGAGTGTACACACACACACACACACGCACACAACCAGAGACCCGTACCCCCCAGTGGTCATTTTGAGGCAACGGTGTCAGTGAGGCTGGAGCCCTGGTACTCGTACACCCACTGGTACCCCATGGCCTCGTCCCATGTGAAGAGGGACGTCCTGGAGCCAGTACCCAAGATGCAGCCGGCCATGATGATGTTCTCCAGCAAGTACTGGTCCCGCCGAGGACTCTCGCTGGACTCAGCCATGTTCGACCAGCATGGCCAGGGCCTGCCACAACGCCACACAGGCGGCCAGATGGTGAGACACGTACCCGTTTCCTCTTCTTTTTCCTCTTCTTCCTCCTCCAGCGGAAGCACAGGACACATTTGGTTAGGGGGTTTATGGGACTTTTGTGTTCACTTCGTGTTGCATGACATTTCAGACCTATCTCTCGTGGAGAGAGGCTACTTAATCCTAATAGTCCTGTATGGCTTCAGGATCTCCTGCACCTTCTTTATTAGGTTTGTTCAGCGTATTGCAAATGTAGTGTAAACTGGTCTTAAGGAGGGTAAGCATCGGGTACATTACCTGACTGAATACCTGAACCTGGCTTATTGATTGTTTTGAATGCAGAATTTGTTTGATATATTTTTGATTGCGATCAGTGATCATTTTAGTCTCAACTAAATTGCTGTTGTTTTTTATAGCCATGTATTATTTATTATGACTTTATCATAATAGATGACACATAATGTATTATGAAAATACAATCTAATGGACACCTTTTCTTGGTTGTTGGTGGTTTTACTCCACACACTCACAGAAATGGACAATATCAGCTTCAGGAAGTCAAAAGTGTTGATCTTCATCTATGCACTCTTCCAGATTAATTAAGTTGACTTTAAAAACTGGGCAGGACTGGGATGACTTCCATCTGACAGTGGGAATGTTGTGCTGTGTCTAGTCTCGGCGGTCCTCCTTTTGCCCCATCAACGAGAATCCAGAGACGGAGAACGCCGAGGAGTCTGGCAAGACGGCCGTGGTGTTCTCCCTGAAGGACGAGGTGGGCTGCTTGGTCAAAGCGCTGCGCGTCTTCCAGGTAGGTGTGTCTGGGTGAGAGACTCCCCACTTGTCACAGAGCTGCACACAGATCCATTCTATTGTATTAATCCGTAAGCACCCTATTCCCCCTGGGTGTTTGGTCTCATCTGGTGCAGACCTGTTCTTTGTTGTTGACTTTTCCTCTCATTTTCTGGTCCCTCATTATGCACGCACCACCATTTTTCTTTTGTTTTACCTGTTATTGTTCTATTTGTGTCATGTCTTTGCCTCTGGTCATTCATTTCCTTTCTTGTGTTATCTTCTCATCTTATCTCTCTCCTCCCTCTTCCTCCTCCCATTATATTCCTCTCATCTCCCCACCTCTCCTCCTCTAATGGTTTCACCTCCCCGCCTCCTTTTCTCCACCCTGTATCTTTCCCCCCCCCCATTCTCTCCTCTCCCACGGTCTCCTTTCTCCTCCAATCGCCTCTCCATCCATCTTTACTCTCATCTCCTCCTCCTTCTATCCTCCCATCTTCTCCTCCCCTCTCCTTCCTTCTTTATTCTCTCCTCCCCTGTCATCCTACCATCTTCTCCTCTCTCCTCTCTCTCGCCATCCTTCTGTACTCCTATCTCCTCCTCCCCCGGTCCTCCTCCCATCTCCTTCTCTCTCTCGCCATCCTTCTGTACTCCCATCTCCTCCTCCCCCGGTCCTCCTCCCATCTCCTTCTCTCTCTCTTCATCCTTATGTACTCCCATCTCCTCCTCGCCCGGTCCTCCTACCTTCTCCTCCTCTCTCTTTTCTCTCCCCATCCTTGTGTACTCCCATCTCCTCCTCGCCCGTTCCTCCTACCTTCTCCTCCTCTCTCCTCTCTCTCCCCATCCTTGTGTACTCTCATCTCCTCCTCCTCGCCCGGTCCTCCTACCTTCTCCTCCTCTCTCCTCTCTCCCTCCTCCCCTGCGCAGGAGAAGCATGTAAATCTGAACCACATTGAGTCCCGTAAATCCAAGCGCCTCGCCCACGAGGTGGAGATCTACGCCGACTGCAGCTGCAATAAGAAGGAGTTCAACGATCTCCTGCAGCACCTCAAGGACCATGTCAACATCATCTCCTACAATACGCCCGCCCACCTCTGGTCCACGGAGGCGGGTAGGCCCATATCCAGATATACTGCCGGATGCCTGGCTTACACGTTGCAATAGGCCGGGGGGAACAGTGTGTGTGTGTGTGTGTGTGTGTGTGTGTGGGGGGGGGGGGGGGTGGGGGGGGGGGGGTTGGGATAACTCCATTGGACATAGGGAGGCCTCAATGGCTAGCAAGGGTTGAGAAGCACTGCAAAATACCCTTTTCAGAGGCACCGTCGTAGGACAAGGCTAATTATGGGTCTGCTCCTTTTATGTACCAGGGCATAGGGGTAGTAGACTAAATGAGTGAAGATAACACACATTGGCCATGGACCATGTGGCCTGATACATAAAAGGAGCAGACCCATAATTAGTGTCATCATGGGCGACACCTGTGTGTGACCTACATACCTCTGTGAAAAAGGGAAGAACTGGTCCACATTAAACTGTTGTTGTTTTTTATTACGATTAAGCAACAGGAATAACAATGTTGTTGATTCTTTTATTATTCATTTTAGCAAATTTGTAGATAATCAATATAAACTATATTGATTCATAAAAAAACGGGAATTTCATTATAATTATACTTATGAATTAAAAAAATATGATCGGCCAATCCAGTTTGTGTTTGGCTGCTGATCAAATCCAGCCCCACCTCTTCTCACTTCTACTTCTAGACGACGAGGATGTTCCATGGTTTCCAATGAAGATCTGCGACCTGGACCAGTGCTCTAAGAGAGTGTTGATGTACGGGTCCGAACTGGACGCCGATCATCCCGTAAGAAAGCAAGGTTCTCCTTAGGGTTCAGATCTGAAGAACGGATTTCCCTCTAGATTAGCGCAGCTGAAAACCTAGCTTTATTCATCAGTCAATTAATCAAAATTCATGGAACTCCTTCATCGTTTTCATCATCACTCTGTGAAAATATGTACTACAGCACACAACTTGTAGCCTAGTGCATCCCCACTCCCCCGTTCACAGTTTTTCTGCTGACTTTCAAGGGCTTCAAGGACAATGTTTATCGCCAGCGGAGAAAATACTTCGTGGAGGTGGCGATGGATTATAAATCGTAAGCTTTGTAACTGCACATGCTATCTCCAATTTGTTTTTGTCAAATGGATATTTCTATAAAATAGTTGTGGCTTAAGCAAGGCAGTGTTTTTCATAGAAGATTATATTGATGATGACCAGAATCTCGGCGTGGTCTCGGTATCCCTTTAATAAGTATGTTGTTAACAATGTACTTCTTTGGCTCCCCCTAGCGGACAGCCGATCCCTCGCGTCGAATACACCCAAGAGGAGATTAAAACTTGGGGCGTCGTCTTCAGGGAACTCACCAAACTATATCCCACCCATGCCTGTCAGGAATACCTCAAAAACCTCCCCCTCCTCATCAAGTTCTGTGGTTACAGAGAGGACAATATACCGCAGTTGGAAGACGTTTCTGCTTTTCTGCGAGGTATGGCCTACATTTACATTAAGAGATCCGAGAGATCATGTGACGTGTCTACTTACAAACATAGCAGGGGCGTGTTAGTGGGAGGGTTGGGTGCAGGGCGAGGGGCAATTCAACAGTAAATGGGCAACATCTGGAAGTTGATGGGGTTTGAACATGTCTATCAAAATCTAGACGTGAGACTGTCAATATCTTGGACAAAATAAGCACATTTTGCGAATGATAAATTCTGCATATTGCTCTGCAAATACGGTTAGTGGTTGTCTTGGTCTGGGGCCCTTCCGTGTTATTCTATGCCACTCCCGGGATCTTACTTCTAAATGAGTTTGACACACCACAGATTTTTTTTTTAACACATTGGCTGATTAGTGTGTTTCTGTGTGGATCAAGTAGAGACACGTACAGTTTGTGAATGCTTTGTGGATGCCAATTTATGTTTTGTGATGCTCTTTGTGTTACAGAAAGGTCTGGCTTCACAGTGCGTCCCGTAGCGGGCTACCTCTCGCCCAGAGATTTCTTGGCGGGTCTGGCCTATCGGGTGTTTAACTGCACCCAGTATATCCGCCACAGTATTGATCCTCTCTACACACCCGAACCGTAGGTGCTCCTTTACCACCATGCTACTATAAACACACTTAGGCCTATGCCACAATTTCTATTGGCCCCTGGGAGCCGTCCCTGGTCTCAACCACAAATATTACTATTTGTTTATCCACTGGCTTGCAAAGGGAAATGCAGTGAAATTGTGTGGTGTTGTAGAACAGGGCGTAGCTAAAGTGTTGAAATATGTCAAACTCAATTGATGATCAACATGTCGATTTGAACAATTCTTTTTGTCATTCAAATGAATGCAGTCTTCTGTATCATGTCGAGTATTTAGTTAGAACCAATCCTTCTGCGGTTTACAGGGACACATGTCATGAGCTTCTGGGTCACGTGCCGCTCTTGGCCGATCCAAAGTTCGCCCAGTTCTCGCAGGAAATCGGACTGGCATCCCTTGGAGCCTCTGATGAGGATGTACAGAAACTGGCCACGGTGAGTCTGAAACCAAATGACCCAAGACTAACCAAACACTAGTACTTTTTTTTTTACTGTAAAGTAACCCTCTTAGGAGGTTATTCCAAAGCCTTTTTGGAATAACTATTAATAACAATAGTGTCCAGTTTTCAAATGGACAATATGTAAAAAACCAAATGCAAATTACCTTAACTCTGCCAATGCAAAGGGCTAACATTGTGTGATGGGTTTGCCTCAACAGTGTTATTTCTTCACTATTGAGTTTGGCCTGTGCAAGCAGGACGGACAGCTGAGAGCGTACGGTGCCGGGTTACTCTCTTCTATAGGAGAACTGAAGGTGAGCACCAGTATACATGTTGACACACAGGAAATACATTCAACTCTGTTCAATGTAACTTTATTGTCAATCACAATATCTTTATTACAATTTATTGTTCACTATTCTCGTGGGAATAAACATGAGCGTAACAATGTAGAAGAAAAGAATACTATATTACTTTTATGTTGTATGTATAAGCTTGAGTCCTAATCTCTTGGTCATCATATTTGCTCATAATATGAAGGAAGGCTATAGAACAGTGCAAGACATGCATATATGTAAATGTGTGTCTTAGATCCGCACTGTCCCGCCATGAAATATGTGCAATGAAATATGTGAATTGAGACTTGAGACTACGTAAGAAACTGGGTCAACTGAGCGATAAAATGTGAGTTAGCAGGTCTTTTTGTAACTTGAGACTATGCCAAGAAGCTGGGTAAACTAAACTTAAAAAAGTGAGTTAACTGGATCCTTTTGTAAATAGAGAAAACATTTTTTAATCTTAGTTGACTCAACTACCGCGACCAATAGCTGAGTAAACTCAGAAATGTATTGAAGCAAGTTGCCATCATATTTTGAGTTTTCTCAAATTCTTATTTTATTAAATAAAGAAAATGTGTACTTCACACCATGATTAGGCTACTACTTTACAAGTACACCACAACTATATAAAGACTCATTTAAGATAAAACGGGAATTAACAGCACGTTGTCGTCCATCTTGTTGCTGGCAGCATGCCCTGTCTGACCAAGCCCGTGTGAAGATGTTTGACCCACGGACCACCTGCAACCAGGAGTGCCTGATCACCACCTTCCAGGAGGTTTACTTTGTCTCCGAGAGCTTCGAGGAGGCCAAGGAGAAGATGAGGTAACCAAGCCGTTTGGTTCATCTTTTTTAGGGTTATGACGTTCAAGGACATCACATCAGCTACACCATGATGGCTGATGTTATAACATTAACGTCACATATGACGGTAAGTAAACAACGGATACAATTAAGGCTGTAGGATAAAGGGGCTGATCCTCCAGCAAACTCCATTCTAACTCCCTTAAACTAATACTAAATAATATAGTGTATAGAATTGTATGGTCATTTTATATATGATAAAGATGAGATTCCTGTTTTTGCTAACAGAGAGGTACAAATAAAGTGTTATGTTTGTAGGCCCTAGCTCTCAGTAAGTTGTAATATTATTTATATTTTCTGTGCTCTTTCTAATTTTATGAAGTTGGTTGTTTTATTATTTTCTTATTATGGATCTCATGATCTCCTACATTATTGACTAGCCAACCATATTATAATATATACGATTTCTTTCTTATATGTACTTCGTTTCTCTGGGATTGCTCATATTTTCTTGGCTTCCACAGGGAATTTGCCAAGACTATTAAAAGGCCTTTCTCTGTGTACTACAACCCTTACACCCAGAGCATCGACCTGCTCAAAGACACCCGGAGCATCGAGAATGTGGTCCAGGACCTCCGCAGTGACCTCACCACCGTGTGTGATGCTCTGGGCAAAATGAACACCTACTTGGGGATTTGAGATCGTCTGTGGTCGGCTCTCTGCCGCCCCCTGTCTAGCTTTGTATGTATTGGCACCACACACTGCTTCTAACAGATCTCCAGAAAAAGGTTTCGCTTGAGCTTTAATAATCTATTCTATATTAAGATATGACCACTGATTCACAGAAGTAAACTGCATAAATGTAAAAAAAAGGTGTAATGGGTAATAATCACATTCATCAGTAGACAGTCTACAATACCAAGAAAACAGTTCTGTAGTTTGGCCTTGATGATGTTGCTTGCTATCTGTAATTTCTAGTTAAGTTCAATAATAAACCAAATCTATGTTCCATGCTTGGTATTTTTTCATGCAATATCATGAATTTCTTAAAAGGTTTCCTAAATTTACTACACAATTACAGCTACTCTGGGGCCAAGAAGGCCGAAAATACTTTACTAGACCTTTATCACAGAGGTGTGATAATATATGTATCTCATGATATTCATTATGGGCACTGGCATGCCTGCAGACCCATAATAAACGTAATGAGCATCCCCCTATTACACTTCTGTGATGAAGGCCTATTACATTTCAAAAGAGCATATTAATCAATAAATCACTATAAAGTACTGATGTTTATTATTTTCAACACAATTGCATATTTTTTTTATCAAGGCTGTTTTTTTAAGGAATACAAAATACAACATTGAGACAAAACAATGTGGGTCAAATGTTTATAGAACCAGTAAACTATGCATGACAGGCATCCTAACTACACAAACAGCATCCTTAAGTCTAGTCTAAAAGATTCTTGGTAAAAGACATTTAAATCCTCACTGTACGGTCCAATTGTCATTTAAAAGAGTACCCTCTATAATTACAAAGGTCATTGTAGCAAAGTCCAGTGCTACACGCCACCTAGGTGGCTGCCATACTCCATCTAGGTGACTTTTCTTGGGCTCCTCCAAACAAATGACACAGGGTGGTGATGTTGGAACCGGTTTATTGCCAAGGTTGAGTATAATGATACAAACAGATAGTGCTCCATGCTGCCGTGTAGGAAATCTCTCCCTGAGTGTGTGCGGTGATGGCTGGTTTAACCTGTGCACTCTGATTGCTCAATGTGCACCAGGTGTGCAGCCTCACCCAGCTCCAGACTCCAATCAGTCTGACTCAGGGCCAGGTGAGGCTGCTTAAACCAGCCATCATCCACACACACTCCCACAGTCATGTTGTTATCAAGATTGAGTAGCAGCAGAGAGAAGGTCGTTGCTCTGGTCCGTTGATGTTCAGATGAAGCCATGTGCACCTTTAACTGTAAACACTTTTTGCTAAACAGGAGAGAAAGGGAGAAGATGACCACCGGTTCAGCTACGTTATCTTAGATAGATTTACTTCTAATTATATTCTTAATGGTCATCATGGTGAGCATTGACTTAAGCATCAAAGAATGATGTTCCTTCCTTCCTTCAAGCCGATTTAATGGGAGGAGTAAATTTTTCCTCCTGGCTGCCAATTGGTGACCAATTCCTGTACAACCACTTCGCCAAGCCAGGCCATTTTTGACATTTTCCTGACAAGATATTCGGTAAGTGTGTAGTGGATACACCCCTCTGGGATATATTATGGTTAATTTACATTTTTAGATCCTGCTGTCTATCACTTTAACCTGCTAGTTAGAATCCTGGCCGGTCAGACTGCATTACGGACTTATTATACAATCCCTGAAACTTTATTGATCCTGCAAATGCTGACAGAGCCCTACATGTCTACGAGAGTTCCCCTACTCTGACTTCCAGGCCTCTCTCTCTCCCCAATCACCACCCCCATCCCTCCAACTCACCCAGCCTCCATGCTGCTGCACCCAGTCAGAGTGGTGCTGGCGGAGGTAGCGACTGCCGAAGCTCAGTGCTCGCCTCTTGGGGATCTGGTCGATGGCCGACAGCCTGTGCGTCACCTCGAAGGTCCAGGCGATCTGCTCCATCCGCAGCCTCGCCTCCGAGGCAGAGGGGGCGGAGGCGCACCTGTGCAGCCGAGCCCACCGGGTTCCCCCCCTGCAGGGCGGCCATCAACCTCTCAAACAGGGAGTAGCTGATGGCTCCCTGGAGCTGCTGCTGCAGCACCTTGTTCTGCTTGATCTACAGCAGGACAGAGCGAGAAGAGGAGCAGTGAGAAGGAGAGGTTAGAGGAGAAGGAGGAAGAGAGGAGAAAAGGAGAGGCGAATAGGTAAACAGAAGAGGGGAAAGGTGGAGGAGAGGTGAGAAGAGAAGAGATTAGAGAAGGAGGAAGAGAGGAGAAAAGGAGAAGCGATGAGGTAAACAGAAGAGAGGAAAGGTGGAAGAGAGGAGAAAAGGAGAGGCGAATAGGTAAACAGAAGAGGAAAGGTGGAAGAGAGGAGAAAAGGAAAGGTGAGAAGAGAAGGAGAGGTTAGAAGAGGACAGAGGAGGGAGAAAGGAGAGGTGAGGAGGTGAAGAGAAGAGAGGAAAGGTGGAAGAGGAGAACATTTGAGGTGAGAAGAGAGAGAGAGGTTAGGAGGAGGGAGGAAGAGAGGAGAAAAGGAGAAGAGAGAAGGGGTGGAAGAAAGGAGAAAAGCACACATTTCCCTGCTGCTATTGGCCTTTTGAATAACATAACATGTCATTCTATGTTTTTTCACACAAAGGTTGTTTGTGTGTTGATTCTTGATGATGATTGTATTACTGCTGGCTGTGCAACAAATAGCCCCTCTGGGATAATAAAGACAACCTTACCTTATACATGAGAACAGACAAATTAGCACAAACATATACATATAAAACACACTCACCTTCTCATTCATGTCATCTCCTTCTTTTTTCAGCAACTCCACAAGTTTCTCCACCAAATCTGCAACAGACAAAATAATGTCGTTATATTATATAGCTTGATATATCTATATACATATATTTATATATTTTTAATTTATGTTTTATTATTATTTTAATGTTTTATTATTTAAAAAAATAGTTGTGTGTATATATATATATATATATATATATATATATATATATATATATATATCAATTCAAGTGTATTTCCCTAATTTACTTATCAAATGTTATAAAGTGAATCAATGACAAACATAGATATACCATAGCTGTTATAATATTCAGATTAGTCAAAGAACTAAGGGGACTTTGACAGAAAGTGCTGTTAGTAGTTTAGTTCAGGCTGTCCTGAACTTTAATGACCTTGAATTAACTGTGCTGTTTAAAGGACAACTTTGGGATTTTTCAACCTGGACCCTATTTTCCAATCATTTTGGGTGTAAGGGAATAATGCAGACAACGATCTTTGAGATTGTTTCAGTATTGAGAGAGAACGCTGGAGCCGTAATCCTTGAAAAAGGGCTGCAATGTTAAAGTCCTCTAAAAGTGCTTGTTTTTGCCACTGACATGGCTCAGATTATATTCTATCATTATGGAAAGGATCCCTACCAAGTCTCGCTCAAGGAGAAGGCTCTCTCTGAAATCTTGTTTTTGCGTTGTTGCAGGATATTTCCTTAATGTCATGACAATCTCAACTCTCCTTCACCCAAATCTTTTAGATAACAATCTCTCCGCTCTCCAGCTCTCACTCACGATTCCATAGTTCTCTTCCTACAACAACTCAACCCTCATTGAATGAGATTTGGTTGGACACATGAACAAACAGACTGTGATCAAGCAAAAGGTAAAGAAACAAGTTTTAATTATCTGTAGGGATCCTTTCCGTAGTGATAGAAATAATCTGAGCCAGTCAGTTGCAAAAGCAAGCACTTTTAGAGGACATACATTGACGGGGGGTATTGCCCCAAACATTACATTGCAGCCCATTTTCGTGGATTACGGCTGCAGCGTTCTTGCTCAATGTTGGACCAATCTCCAATATTGGAAAATAGGCTCCAGGTTGAAAAATCCAGAAGTTTTCCTTTAATTGTGAGACATCATTAAAGATCATTAAAGAGCACACACACTCACACACAGACCTTGTTGGTGCTCTGGACTACAGTCTTCAGTCTTCAGATCACCTTCTGCAATTGGCACTGAGTCAGCAATATCAGCCAGACTTTCCACCACAGTCATTAAAGAAAACCCTGAAGACAAACACACACACACACACACACACACACACACACACA